>JAYMSW010003242.1:0-12495 GCA_036897725.1 Erodium texanum | reverse complement strand
TAATTAATATCTTGTAAAATAATAAAAATCACAGTCTCGAGTTTAAAACTAACGCAAGTAAAGGGAAAGCCCAATGAGGCCCACTAAGGAAAAAAAATATGTAAAATGGAATGTGAAAACAATTTTGGTGCTACCTTTTTTTTGTTTTTGTTTTTTGATAAAATTTTGGTGCTTCCTTGTTTTGGTTTCTAACGAAATCTGCAGTCGTTTCATTTCACTTTCTCCTCCTATTCCAAAACCAGAGCAGCTCTAGCGTTAGATCTAAGAAAACGCACCACACAAGCGATTTGGCTCTCACCATCATCAGCCACGGCAACGACACCGACGGCGACGTCTCATCAACCCTAAATCAAGGTCCTCTCTCTCTCTCTCTCTCCAACCATACAACTGCTCTTCCTCATTGTTTCGTGATTCGTAATCTTTCTTTTTATCTCTGCTTCCAATCCAATCCTTGAGGTGTTCTTCGTATCGTATTGCTCAATGTTTTGAGTCCTGATTTTGTTTCCTGTTTGGTTTCCGAGATAACGAGGAAAGAACGAAAAAAAGTGAGCAATTTGTTTATTCTTACACCACTGATTTAGCTTTCGGGTAGATTTTTCGGTCTGGCTAGGTTCGCTCGTTCTCGGAAACTCTCTTCGTAATGTTTCTGTTATTTTCTCAGTATCCAAGCGAGAATATATATGTTTAATTTTTTCCTTATTCATAATTTTGTTTTTTTTTTTCCTTCTGTTGGGGGCGTGGTGAAGACGGAGAATCTAATGTTTGAGAAGTGGTGCTGATTCGTGTTGAGTCACAGACGGAGTGGATCGGATGGACAAGAACAGGAATCGCACCGATCTGCTCGCTGCCGGCCGGAAAAAGGTACTTCCAATGATCGAGGAAATATATTAACATTGGATTCTGCATTCTAGATGTATTGGTTCTGCATAGTTTAGAACTTCTACCCCATTTTTTCCCATCTCAAATGATGGGGAAAATGTGTCAGAATTATTTTGCAATCACATGGAATGATATCACTGAACCAAATAGGAGAAGGTTTTCCATGTACAATTAAAATTCAGTTTCCCAACAGCTATTCAGGATATAAGAAAAAAACAATTTTTTTTTTAGGCTGAGAAGTTAGGTGTGAAACCTTACACCACTATTTTCATTTCTATCATATTGTTTTGTACTAAACAATAATATAGATTACATTAATTTATGTTGAGTTCAGCGGTAACTATAAATTTCATGTTACCAGCTTCAACAATATCGTCAGAAAAAGGATACTAAAGGCACTAGCAGCCATGGGAAATCCTCAAAGAAATCTGGGAAATCTGAGAAGCATGAAGGTGATGATGCTGCAGCATCCAGTGTTGATAAGGCAACTAAATTATCCCCGGTTCCTGAAGGGGAAATAACTCAACCTACTGATCATGACCCAGGAATTGCTGATTCGTCATTGCCGCATTCTATTGCAAATTCAGAGGCTTGTGGGGTCAATGTTGCTAGTGTCAATCCACTCCCAGTTGCCACTACACCTGAGATGGATGTTTCTGAGGCAGTGTTGGCTCTTTCTAACGAGCCAGAGTCTAAAGAGCTGGAAGTTGGTGAAGATAATACTGTTTTCGTTCCCTCACAAGACACAGAGTGTAGCCAGGCTATTGATGCTGAGAGAGTGCCATCTTTGAAGACTTCAGACAAACCAGAAGGGGAAATTACACATGTTCATATGCCTTCCGTCCCTGCTCCAGATGATATGGAGGGTGCAACAGATATGGCTAAAACCAACACTGTGGATACTGGAGAAGAGTCATTGAGAGCGCGAGAAGATATTCCTGATATGTCCTTGATTCAAGCAAGGGAAGATCAGGTAACAGACGTAGGTTGTGCTCTCCTTCTCTTGACACTAATGTTCTTTATATGTACATAGTGAGAGACACGTACACAAACTTCTGAATACTATGAAATCCACTTAATTAAAAGAAAAATATGTGTGGATTTAATGTATCATATAATTAAATTCTCATTTTTCTATGGGTAGGGGTGATGCAGGAAGCTGAGGGTTCAGGTTTTGAGCAATTTGGTAGTACTGAAATAGCAGTTGAAAGAGATGAGGCATGTCATTTGCCTGAGCTTAATGAAATTCGTGAGACTCCCGCGGAGGCAGCTTTGGGGAGGACTGATGTGGAGCAGGCAATCCATGAAGGGAATCAGACTATAAAGGTAGATGATGACCAGCCATTTGGTGGTACAACTAACATCGCAGATGATTTATCAGCTTCTAGTTTGGCTGTACCTGAGGCTGATGGAGATTTGAATTCTGAAGTGAGAAAACAGCAACGTGAAGACATTGCAACTGGGTTATCAATTGAAGAGAAACTGAAAGTTCAAACAGTTGATGTTCACGGCGATACAGAGCATGCAACAATTGCTTATATGCATAATCAGCAGTCTTTACCTGATAGATCTTCCATACTTGAAGGTAAAAGCGATGAAAGTCCTTTTGAAACTGAAGTGACAAGTTCATCTGGAGCAACTGTCGATTATCCTGTTTCAGATGTGCGCTCAATCAGCATGTCACAGATTGTACATCTGATAAGGAGGCTTGGCGATGATGAGTTTCAGCTTCTTCTTAAGTCACGAGAATCAGATGCCAGTTTAGAGTTTGGGAATGGCAGTTTGGTTATACCAGATCAGGCACTTCCTGGTTTCTTGGGGAAACTCAAGGAAGAGTTATTTCTTACAAATTTTTCGAAAGATATTCTTCAGTTGCAACTTACTGAACAGTCGGAGATACAAATGGAGGTTGATGAAAAGTGTGATCAGTTTGTTGATGAAATATCAGCCCTCAGTGCTTCACTTAATGAAGTTCGTGGAAAGAATGATAGCCTCATTGAAGAGCTTGCACAATGTAAGTCTGAACTCCAAGTAGTTGCCAGTGGCAGAGAGGAACTTCAAAGCCAGCTTCTTGCCTCAAACACAGAGGCTCAGGAAATTTCTTCTAAAGCATATCAGTTGCAGATTAGTCTGGGAAGGTCACAAGAGGAATTGTCAAGCTTGTCAAAGGAGTTAGCTGACTGCAAGAGCCTGGTTGGCACATTGCAGGCTGAAAATGATAATCTAAACAGCAGTCTTGCTTCTGTGGCAGAAACTACTCGGAAACTTGAGGAGCAGGAGTATTTTCTGCATGAAAATAAGAAATTGTTGACAGAGTTGGCTGAATACAAAAAATTGGTGGCAGCTGTACAAGCAGAAAACTCCAGCTTAAGCGGCAGTGTTGCTTCAGTGACAGATGAAAGAAATAGGCTTGATGAGGAAAAGGCTTATATTGTCCAGGAAAAGGAGAAAGTATCAAAGGAATTGGCTGAGCTTAAGGGTTTCTTGGACACACTCCAGGTAGAAGTTGCAAGTGTAAATGGAAGTCTTGCTGTGCAAATTGAGGAGAGAAAGAAGCTTGAAGAGGACAAGCTGTATTTTCTGCATGAGAATGAGAAACTTTCATCCGAGTTACTGGTTATGCAGGGGCAGTTATTGTCAGAACACCAGAATTTCGTGCAGGTTGAGGCTGACCTAAAACAAGCAACAATGCGCATTGAACAGCTAACAGAGGAAAACTTATCTCTGACCAGTACTCTGGATATGCATGCTGCGAAGATTAGGGAAATCGATGATGGGCAAATCAAAGTGCCCATCAAAGCTGAGGAAGAGAGGAATCAATTTGATCCTACGAAAGTGACCGGTAGTCATATTGAATTCACAACTCATGGAGAAGATGTTCCACAAAGCTCCGGAAAGCAGGATGGCTTAGTCCCCTCTCCAGTGCTGGAGAATCCTATATTAGATGGTCTTGGCGGAGAGCCACCAGTTGGACTACTACAGGAAGCCTATGAGGATTCGATTGGGTTTGTTGTCCTCAAAAGTCATTTGAAAGAGGCAGATAAGACATTGCAGAAGCTTGAAAAGGAAATTGAGGAGATGCATTCCTATTCATCAGCTTTGAGTAAGCCAGGAAGCAAGATGGGTAAACCTGCTGTTTCTAAGCTGATTCAAGCCTTTGAGTCAAAGGTGAATCAGGAAGACATCGAGGTTGTGAAGGCTGCCACAGCAGAGCTATCATCAACAGATGTGTATTTGTTAACAAGGGAGCAAACAGGAAACATGAGGGCATTGCTTAAGCAGTTGGTGTTGGATGCTGAAAATGCTAGTCTACAACTCAGGGGGGAGCGAGATGGTAAAGAGGCTGCTAATATCATGGTCAGGGAGCTCAAGATTCAGCATGAATCCTTGAAGGAACATTGTGATGATATGGAATTAGCAAATGTTGAGCTTGGGGTTCTATATGAAGCAGTAAAGCAATACTTGTGCGACGTTGAGGCAAAGAACAACAACCTTGAGGTAATGTGTGAATCTTTACGACAACAAGACTCCAGTCTTAAAACAGAAAACAGAGAACTGTTCAAAGCATTGACTGAGTATCAATCAAAGCTTGGCAGACTGGAGAATGAATTTCATGAGTTACAGCAAAGTTCAGATGAGGTGGCTTCTACAATTCAAAATCAATTAGAATCAGTGCAGAATGAAGCAGTTGAGAGGGAAATAATGCTTGAGCAAAAATGGAGCCATGTTGTTGAACAGATTGTTGAAACAGTTAGCAAGCTTGGGGTAAGTGTTGAAACATTTCCAAGCTTCACAGTTGGCACTCAGGATGAACTGGACATAAATAGCCTTGTTAGTGCTTCTATTGATGCGGCCATCAAAGTGATGGGGGATCTGCAGGAGAAACTTAAAGCAGTTCACACTGAGCGTGAAGCAATGTCTAATTCTTATAGAGAAGTGATTGAAAAGCTTAATGGTTTGTGTGGTGAGAATGAATTGGCTACGGGTGTTTTGCGTAAGATTCATGGTGACCTCTGGAAACTTTTGAACCATTCTTGTGGCTCTGAGAAAGAAAGTAATTTGAACTGGCAAAATTTGGAACTGCATGACCCCTTGGATCCTATTAACTATGAAAATCTCATGCAACAACTGTGGAACTTTGTACAGGAGAGGCTGCAACTTGAGTCTTTAAACAACAAGCTCAATGCTGAATTAGTGAGTGCAAAAAATGACATTGAGGAACTAAACAGAAGATGTTTTGATTCAAATGTTATCGATAAGTTAATTGGAGATGCTGAGGCTGTAGTAAAACTAAATGATTCTCAGGCCGATAAAGACCCTATCCATCATCTGGAGTCTCTGGTCTCTTTTCTTGTTGAGAAATATAAGGAGGTCAATGAGCAAGTGTGTTTGTCTAGAGATCAGTGTGCATCACAGGTGATGGAAGTGAGTGAGTTACAGGAAATGATACACCAGCTAAAGACCCTTAACCTGCAGCATGAAAACGAGATTCTCATCCTCAAAGGAAGTCTAAGTCAGGCAGAGGAAGCTGTTTTATCTACAAATTCTCAGTTGCAGGAGAAAGCATCTGAACTTGAACAGTCAGAACAGCGGGTATCTTCATATAGAGAAAAGCTTAGCATAGCTGTTGCTAAAGGGAAAGGTCTGATTGTACAGCGTGACAGTCTCAAGCAGTCCCTTGCAGAGAAATCCATTGAACTGGAGAGATGCTCACAGGAGGTGCAGTTGAAGGAATCCAGGCTTCTTGAGGTAGAATCAGAACTAAAGACTTATTTGGAGGCAGGTGAGCGTGTGGAAGCTTTAGAATCTGAACTTTCATACATTCGCAACTCTGCTACTGCATTAAGAGAATCATTCCTACACAAAGATTCTGTACTCCAGAGAATAGAAGAGATTTTAGAAGACCTAGATCTCCCAGAACATTTTCATTCGAGAGATATAATTGAAAAGGTTGATTGGTTGGCTAGGTCAGCTGCCGCTAACTCCTTACCCGTGACTGATTGGGATCAAAAGAGTTCTGGTGGTGGGGACTCATACTTGGATTCTGGTTTTGTTGTTATGGATGCTTGGAAGGAAGATGTACAGCCAAATGTAAATGCAGGTGATGATTTGAGAAGAAAATATGAGGAGCTTCAGAGTAAGTTTTATGGTTTGGCTGAACAAAATGAAATGCTGGAACAATCCTTGATGGAGAGGAACAACTTGGTGCAGAGATGGGAGGAGCTGTTGGACAAAATTAATTTGCCATCGCACTTGAGATCGTCAGAGCCAGAGGATAGAATTGAGTGGTTAGGAACTGCTCTTTCTGAGGCTCTTCATGAAAGAAGTTTTCTCCAGCAGAAGACTAATGAACTTGAAACCTATTGTAGTTCATTGATGGCTGATTTAGAGGAGTCAAGAAACAAGTTATCTGAACTTGGCAATGACCTTCAAAGAGTTGTTACGGAGAGAGATCATCTCTCTGAAAGATTGGAAATTCTTACTGATAGTAATAACAATCATTCATCAAAGGCTTCCCAGTTAGAGCTTGCTAATGAAAAGTTGCAGAATGAGGTGACCATGTTGCAGGAAAATGTGGCTCAGAAACTCAAGGAGGAGGAGTTTACCAAAAACATTGAAAGTAAGATACGAAGGATGCAGGAATTAGTTTATGATGCACTGAAGGACCATGATATAACAGATTTGGTATCTGTTGGGAATAGTACTGAGTGTCTGGAAGCATTACTGATGAAGCTATTAGAGAACTATTCAGTCCTTTCTGAGGTGAAACCTGTGCCTGAACATGCGGATAGCTATTCTGGAAAAGATGCTGAAGCTCTTTGTGAAGCAAGGAATAGAGATACACTGGGTGTTGGGGAAACTGAGGCTGGAAATCTGAAGCAAGAGCTGGAGGCCACTCTGCATGAACTGATCCATGTGAAAGAAGAGAGAGATAAATATTTGGAGAAGCAGCAATCTTTGGGTTACGAAGTTGAAGCACTAAACAGGAAAACAAAGGAGCTGCAAGCACTACTTAGTCAGGAGGAGCAGAAGTCAGCTGTGACAAGAGAGAAATTAAACGTTGCAGTTAGGAAAGGGAAGTCATTGGTCCAACAGCGGGATAGCCTGAAACAAACAATTGAAGAAATGAATACTGAGGTTGAACGCCTGAAATCTGAGATTAACCACCGTGGAAATATTCTTGTGGAGTATGAACAGAAGATTAGGGATCTATCCTCTTACCAAGAAAGGGTAGAAGCTCTAGAATCAGAGAGTCTCTTCCTGAAGAATTGTCTGAAAGAAACTGAATACTACCTGCAGGAGAAAGGAGGCACTTTGAGCACTATTTTGGATACTTTAGGGGACATTGACTTTGGTGGTGAACTTGACATGAATGATCCAATCAAGAAGTTGGAGCAAATCATAAATGTTTTCCATGATTTGCATGAATCTGCAGCTTCTTCAGAGCAACAAACACAGAAATCTAAAAGAGCAGCAGAGCTGCTACTGGCAGAGCTGAATGAAGTTCAAGAAAGAAATGATGGTCTCCAAGAGGATCTAGCAAAGGCTTCAACTGAACTTGTAGCATTGTCGAATGAAAGGGATGTAGCAGAGGCTGCAAGGGCAGAAGCTGTTTTACTTCTTGAAAAGTTATCGGCTCTACGCTCTAAGGAAGGACATCGCCTCATGGTTTTGAAGTCCGGCATTGAGAAGGTCAAGAAAGTCTTTGTTGAGTTTAAAGCTGTTCTTGACGATATTTTTTACACGGACGTGGAATTGTTGCGCTATTTGGAGGCTGGTCTTGAGTCATGCTTGAACTTGACTGATGCCATTAATATGGCTAGCTTACCTGCTTGCAGTATGGAAGGCTTTATTTCAAGCAATCTAGAAGACAAGGTATTATTATTGATGTTACCAGTACTATTGCTAATGCAAATAAAATGTGCATACCCTTGTCTTCGAAGTTATTGCTACCCTCATTGTTATTTTTCTTTTGCCATTTATGTGACAATAGTAATAATTTTGCTAGAATTTTATGCCTTGTTTCAATTCGACATCTTGTTCCTTTAGGATTACGGGGGTAATGCTATTGTGAAGTTAGATCTGGTAAGAAATTTACTAATAGCTTTAAATTTCAGTTGTAAATATTCAGATCCTCAAATTGTCTATAACTGTATGGTTATTACTGTTGACTAGGTTCATTTCCCTGTACTTGTCCTTTGCTCTCTCTCTCCTCATCATTACTGCTGGAATACTAACTTGATTTCTGTGATTTGCATCATCATGAAGTCTCCCTAACCCTTATCTTTGCTTACAACAATGCTAACTATTAACTAACTTGTGACAACCTCATTTAGGCCTCATACAACGTCATATCTGTCTATGATCATATTATTTAAATAATAATCAAAATAAAATATGCTTCCAATTCTTCTTGCCATCTGTTTTATTGCCTTTGCTCTTGAATGTCTTCGGAGTGCTGGTGGTTCATTTTTTTCTTGGAATATTAACCTTACCTTCTTTTATGGAATGTCTTTCCAATGTCGATACTTCATATTACTGTCTTCTGATTAGCTTTGTTTGAAAATATGTCCAGATTTTTGTGCCTGATACCGGAATGCAAGAGTATTTCGAGGACGATGTTGTCACTGAAGTTTGTGGGTCCATTCAGCATCACCTGCGAGAGATTGTGACAGACTTTGGTTGTCTTAAAGAAACCATAAAGAAACACTCTATTTCCTTGCATGATCAAACTAGCAATCTATCTAAAATATTAGGCACTATTCATACAGAAATGACCACTCAAAGGAATTCACTTGAAGCCATGAAGAGAGACATTGTCGACATGGAGTTGGTTGGAAAAGAAAAGGAAAAGGAGAATATTGTGTTGCGCAGAAACATTACCACACTTTTTGAAGCATGTAGTGGCATGGTTACTGAAATTGAAAACAGAAAAGCTGAACTGGTCAGAAGTAATGCCGCTGATATGGGACTAAACTTGGACTCTATCAGCATTTCTGATGGCAGACTTCCTTTAAGTCAACAATCTCTTTTCTCCGAGGAATGTATCAAGACGTTGGCAGATAGACTATTATCAGCTGTGAAGGATTATTCTAATATAAATAGTGATATAGTAGATGGCAGCTTACGGGAAATGAAGGTAACTGTATCTAAACTGCAGAAAGAAATACAGGAGAAGGACATACAAAAGGACAGGATTTCTATGGAACTTGTAGGTCAAATTAAGGTCGCTGAAGCATCTGCTGCGGCTTATTTGCTAGAACTTAAGTCTTCAAAAGCTGAGTTAAATAATTTGGAAAAGCAAGTGAAGGAGATGAGGGAGGAAAGGATATCACTACAACGACAAATGAAGGAGTTGCAGGATGAGCAGGCCAGATCAGCTGAGTTACAGGAGAGGCTCACATCATTGACCATTGCGCTCGCTGCCAAGGACCAAGGTTGGTTACCTGGGGTAAAAATGTGGCTTTTCTGTTATTTGTTGTAATTTTGTTTGTTTAACTAATTATTAGTTCACAAACCTTGCTGTTGATCACAGAAATTGATGCCCTGATGCAAGCACTTGACGTGGAGGAGGGGCAGATGGAGGATATGAGGAAAAAGGTTGAGGAACTGGAAAAAGTTTTGCAGCAAAAGAATCTAGATTTGGAGAACCTTGAAGCTTCCCGTGGGAAGCTTATGAAAAAGCATTCTATTACAGTGAGCAAGTTTGATGAGCTTCATTATCTATCGGCAAATCTCATTGCCGAGGTTGAAAAACTTCAATCTCAAATACAAGATCGGGATGCTGAGATATCTTTCTTAAGGCAAGAAGTCACTAGATGTACCAATGATGCTCTTGTTGCTTCACAGATGAGCAACAACAAAAAACCAGATGAGATCCATGGGTTATTGACATGGTTTAACACAGTTGTCCCTGGGATTGTGATCCATGATGATGACAAGAGCAGCGGTCATGATTACAAGGAAATACTTCAAGAGAAGATTATGTCTGTAATTTCCGAATTGAAGGATCTACAGGTAGAAGCTCACACCAGGGGTACTCTATTACAAGTTGAAAGGAGTCAAATTGAAGAGTTAACACGCAAACACGAAGCTCTTGAGAAGTCACTGCAAGAGAAAGAATCCCAGTTAAATCTGATTCAAGGTTCTGGAGATTCTGGTCGAGCAAGCACAGCGACCTCTGAAATTTTGGAAGTTGAACCTATGGTGAGTTAATCGGCAATCTTATCTCCTTGGTAAAACATAAATAACTCATCATAATGCTATTTTTATGTGCAAACTACTTTCATAAATTAGTTCTTGCTTCCTATTTGTATTTTGTGTTTCCATTCATCTCTATATCATGATGTGTTCATTTTCCTATTTCTATTTGATTTATGTTTTTCTTTCAAACTTATTAATTTCGAACATCTTGTAGATGATTTCAAGCTGGACATATTTGATTATTGTGCATTCATCTTGACGTGTCTAGGTGTGCATGTTATAATTCCACATACGTGTATGGATTGTATTCTAACTAGTATAGAGCTATTTACTATGTGTAGCATCTGGGTTTTTTCTTTTGCTCCTGAGCTTATATTTTTCAGTGCAGATTTTTTGTGATTTTAATAGAAATGCACTTTCAGCAAGGATTGAATTATGTGGGCTAGATGTATTGTTATTACTAACCAACTCTTTACTGTGGGCTAAAGTGATCTTAGGATTGGATGTTTGCATTATGGAAAAACCTCTCTAAACACTTCTTGATTTTTTTCCATGAACTACATACACTCCGATGATATAAACTCCTTATTGAAGAGATCTTTCAGCTTCCATATTCAGAAAAAGTAGCTTTCTAGTTTTGATGCTATAGTTGGAGCTGTTGGTATTCTTATTAAATCAGGAGCTTGATTTGGGTGACTTTGTTGCAGATGAACAAAAGGGCAGTTCCAGGGTCCTCAGTTGCACCTCAAGTCCGCAGTTTGCGGAAAGTGAACAATGATCAAGTGGCCATTGCTATAGATATGGATCAAGGTAGTGGTAGTAGGGTAGAAGATGAGGATGATGATAAAGGTAGTCTCTCTCTCTCTTTCTCCACCAAATCAGTTAAGTTGTGTTGAACTTCAAATGCTCATTTTTCTTTTGCATTATTTCTTCCACCTTAGTTCATGGTTTCAAGTCGCTCACCACATCAAGAATCATCCCAAGATTTACGAGACCAGTTACAGACATGATCGATGGTGTATGGTAGGGATCCATATCCTTGTCTCTTGTATGACGAGATGAAATCTATTTTCAGAACTGTATAAGAACTCACCCGTGTATGAATGCAATAAATCAGGGTTTCATGTGATCGCACACTCATGCGGCAACCGACTTTCCGTCTTGGTATCATACTCTATTGGGTTGTGATGCACGCTCTTCTTGCAACGTTTGTTGTTTGAGAAACTATATACTGGTTAGTTTCTTGGCATCTTTCACAGATAATAGTCCGTTTTCGGTCAATTTTCTTAAGCATTCCAGTGAACGTTTATAATGACTCAGTACATTTCCCAGTTCACAGGTTTTGTGACGAGATGGAGGCATGCATGCAGTGCAAACAATGGAGTGGCTTCATGTAGAATCATTGGTTTTTATTTTTGTTACTAGAAATGGTCAGTTAGGTATATTATTAATCATTTAAGCTCAACCAGGCTACACTGTGATATGCTATTTTTATTTTCACTAGTCTCAGATGCCTCTGGTTGCTTCAAATAAACAAGAAAGAGTTAACTTGTCTCTACTACTTAGGACCATATCAGGTGTTCCTATTTCATTATTCATGTTATTACAGATTTTGTGTGCAAGTGAAACAGTTTCTTCTTTTATCCTTGTTTCTTGTGTGATGTGAGAGTAAATATCCTGCAGAGGAGAAATTGAAATGCAGCCTTTATCATGATTACTATTTATCTATCGTACAAGAAGTATCGTAATGTGATTTATATTGTACTATTTGATGTTGCCATTAAGATTGTCCAGGAACCTTTCCACGCTGAAGTGCTTGAACTCCACAGCGTCAGCCTTGCCTGTGAGCACGAGGTCAGCCATTATCTTCCCCACCAAATGAGCCATCTTGAACCCATGACCTGAAAACCCTCCGTCCACCACCACTTGTTTTCCGAATACAAATTCCTCGGGGGTTATGGAGTACATGCACGACTGTGTATCTGCCGGCTCTACAGACTCACCAACCCCGAGAATGTCCGATCAATCCACTGCTTCAGTTGACCCAGTGAGGCTCCAGGACCACCCCATGGCCTCCAGTTGAGGTCACAAGTGTCACGGACCGGACAAATGGCACCTTCAAGGGCCGAGGTACGGGTCCGAGGATGCGGGCCTCGGGGGCCTACAAGCTTTTGGAAGGTGCGCCACACAAGCATGCCATGCGGGATGCCACGCAGTTGCCAAATGAACTAGAGTGTCTAGGTTCATTGTATAGGATCTTCTAGGTTTAGGTCAAAGATATGATATTCGAAGATTTTCAAAATATGATATCCGAAGATCTTCTAGATACTATACTTTGACATATTCCTAGATGTTCTTTTGTAGCCGTTAGCTTACATAGATCTCGGCCCTCCATTTGAGGGAGACCAAATA
>JAYMSW010003241.1:0-12496 GCA_036897725.1 Erodium texanum | reverse complement strand
AAAAAAAAAAACTTCATTTTTATGGTAGTGGTATGAAAACTATCGAATAACCCGTCAGCACCAGTGAATCTCAGGCCCACCAAATGTCAAGTTATTGGGCCCACGTCCAGCCCAGAGCTCAATCTCCAGCTCGTCACAAACAAGACATTCCGTCAACACAATTAACCAATTTTCATCAGACAGCTTACGCGCGCACGCGGCATTTTCACGCGCGTGTTGGTGGCAGCTTCACAGGCTTCATGATTCGAAAGTACAAACCGTTCCAGCAGTTGCAACTTGCAAGCTGGTTGGTATTGACGGTTGCCTCTTCATGTCTTTGAAGAGCAGCCAAAAACAAAACTCATTCAGACGCGTGTCACGCGCACCCTTTTCACTTTCCCATTTTCCCCTGCTCCAATTTCAAGTCTCCTCTCTCACGCATCTTCGTCCTCAACCCTAGCCCCAATCCTCATTTCTGCTAATTTTAGGGTTTGCTTTTACTTCCCATTTCGATCAACCTCGTACACCTTTTGGGATCGGACCAGGATTTTCAATTTCCCGTTCTTCACGACATTTGATCTTTTCCGGATCTTCATTTGTTCGTTTGTTCATTCGAGGCCGAAGGCGCTGGAGTTTAGGGTTTTTGAATTGATTCCTTCTCGTCAACAAGACGGAGATTTTTTGTGTAATCGAATAACATAGAAGGTAGGGTTTTGGATTTTGGTTCTGCACTGTTCATGGTGGTTTTGATTTTGATATGTGTCGCTTGTGCTCAATGAGAATTTGGCCATTTTCAAAATTCATGGCAAATTTCTCCTTCATGTTCTGTTTTTTTTTAATGGTTTTTATTTGATTTTCTGGGTGCGGCAAATGTAGAAAAGGTCAACTTGTTCCTGGTGGAAGGTGGCGATCCGGTCTGCATTGGCTCTGTTAAACTGGAGCTAAAACCACCATGCTTGGTTTGAAATCCAACAGCTTCGATAGCAGCAGCTTTTTCTATCATTTGTCTGAGTGGCATCCACTGGAATAGCAGAGCTGGTTAGGGCTCCAAGCCCTCTCTTCTCAGCTGTAAACAATAAGGTTTGCATGCCTTTTCCTTGTATGTATGAAACCCAATTGTAAATTATGGTCAAGTTTATGATTATATTTTGCAATTCAACATGTAGTGTATGGAAATCCACTGATCACTAGCTTTTGATTGCTTATAAGGTTGTAAAATGAAATTTTGAGGCTATAGAGACTTCTAACTTTCGACTTGGGTTTTTTTTATATGTGATTTTCTCTGTGGGAATATGCAATTGGTTGGTGTTGTTGAGTATGAGAAATTGAGAATCGTTAACTATAGAAATGCCCTGTTACAGGTTTCAGTTGTGTTTCGTTGTTCTGAACTTCTTCAAAGTTCAAGGCACCATGTTTACTACAAGTTATGCTTTTGCTAGAGCTGTGGACTGCTGTAGTTGCTTTGGCTTTATGAGAAAGCCTAAAAGAGTATTGAGGCCCGTTTCTGGCTCAACACTCTCCCAAGAATTTTTGTTAGATGAAGATATGGAGGAAGACGAGGATGACTACTCTTTTAACGGTGAGATTACTGACACTGACCACAATGGAGATGATGGTGAGACACAAAACCGTGTGAAACGTTCTGCAGAGATTCTAAGCTTCAGAACACAAAATGATGTCATTTGCAGACAGTTTCCAGTGAAGGAAACTTATGAACTCATCCGCACTGAGGTAATAGAGGGAAATAATTTGATAGTTTTTAGCTTACAATTTTACTAGTGTCCTTGCATCTGATCTGGCAATGTATAGAATTATAATTTGATTTATTATCTTTGGTTAAACTGTCAAACCTAAGTTTGTCTTAGTATTTAGTAATGAGGATCATCTTGTAATTCTGCTCTTATTTTGCATTGCAGACCCACATAGATGGTTGTGTTTTTTTGTTCAGCCGTATATTTATAGCTTGACCTATGATTTACATCTGACTTTATATATTGCTGAATTTATTTCAGGATGAAAATGGGAATAAGGTGATTAACGAGTATGTTCGTGAGTGGAAGATAGGCTCTGGTAGCTATGGGAAAGTTGTAAGTGCTATTGAAAGTCTATACAAGTACTTGTTTGAGGGAACTCATTCTTTAGCCTTTTAACCTTGTGAGTCTGCATTCTGCAACAGGTGCTATATCGCAGTCGTATTGATGGAAAGCATTACGCAATTAAGGTAGTTTTACTTGTCTCATTGTTGTGTTATGCGTGTTTATCGGATGCTATGTAACTGTTTTGATTTTCAAAGTTGCATGGTTGATAATTACACACTTGATACCAAAAGGGTTGACTTCATTATTTTATAACTTTCTGAATTGCAGGCCTTTCATAAATCTCATTTATCAAAGTTGCGAGTTTCACCTTCAGAAACAGCAATGACCGATGTTCTTCGTGAGGTATTACAATTGCGTATCTGCAACTAATGCATGGTAGATCAAGGAGTTGGCTGACTTCTTTGTCAATCTATAGCTAGTGGTTGACAGTGAACACTACAATGTAATGTGATGAGTATTTTAGGTGGAGATGGAAGTGTCTTTCATGTTTCAATTTGCCTATAAGAAAACTAGTATTTGTTTGGGTTTTCTTTAGTAGCTAATCTGCATCAGATTTTCATGACCTCAAAGTGGATCCCCTAAAGGTTTTCTGGAGATTATTGATGCTATATTCTTTTGTTTTGCAGGTTCAAATTATGAAAATGTTGCAGCATCCCAACATAGTCAATCTCATTGAGGTGATTGATGACCCAAACACAGATCACTTCTACATGGGTATTTATTGCGACTTGCTTAATTGTTAATGCTGTTGTTATCTTGTAGCTTGCTCTTGACATACACGTATTGATTGAGTGAACTAAACTGCTCATATGGTGTGCTTGATTAGTCTGTATAATGTTGTCAGGTTGGCCTTGCACTTGACTAGAGTCGGTTTTCTTTTGACAGTTCTTGAATATGTGGAAGGCAAATGGGTTTGCGAGGGTTCTGACACCCCTTGTGGGTTAGGAGAAGAGACTGCTAGGAAGTACTTGCGAGATATAGTTTCTGGGCTAAAATACCTCCATGCTCATGTAGGATATTCGATTCTCTCTTTATCTCATTTATGTCCATTTGTTTCGCTAGGGTGATTGATGTATATCTATTCTTGCACCCTTTACTTGTTTCTATTTTTGATTTGGAAAGATATTTGGTTGTGCTGAATCTAAAAACTTGTCCATTCGAATCAGAATGTTGTGCATGGCGATATCAAACCTGATAATCTATTAGTTACCCAATCTGGCACAGTGAAGATAGGGGATTTCAGTGTGAGCCAGGTGTTTGAGGTACTGAAGTTCTTTAATCCATATTTTGTCATGCACTTTTCTGTGTTTTTATTGCTGGCACTAGTGGTGATGGGATGTGTACTGTTAATTACTCAATTGACCAGCCAATTGAGATTATTTGTTAAATGGATAATCTCACGCACCCCTAAGTATGCATCATTCTCGACTAACGACCCTCAAGTGTAAAAAGTTTTTGACAGCTCCCTTATGTTTTTTTAGTCCTATTATACCACAATTTCATCAAATTTTGGATGTGAAATGCTGAAAATACCCTCATGCAAAATAATAAGGGTATTTCTGTTATTTCTTGCAAAAGTCAACAGAATTGGGGTAAATTGAGACTGGCAAAACTTATGGAGGTTGCCAAAAACTTTTTAAACTTAGGGGTAGTTGATTGAGAAAGGTGCATGCTTAAGGGTAGTTGAGTGAAATTACCCTTTTGTTAAATTAGTGCAGATACTTTTAGCACAATATTGAAGTATAAATATCCTTTCTGGAATACTGGTTATATAAAAGTGTTGTTCAGTGATGGTCCCGCAATTATTGTACTATTTTTCTTGAATAATGTTGCATAATTTTTGCCTCAATCAGTTTCTATATTTGATATTTAATGGTTCCTGAAATATACCATTGTGATTTACACGGAGGCTCTATCTGCCCGACTAGCGCCTAGCGTTTTTACAACCTTATGCCTATATGTCTATTAGTTTTGCTTAGTTGACAGTAATATGTCTGCTGTTGATTTACACGATGAATATTCCAATTTGCAGGATGATAATGATGAGCTTCGCCGATCCCCCGGGACTCCTGTTTTCACCGCACCTGAGTGCTGCCTAGGTTAGGGTCGTACAAATACATTTTTTTAGTACAAATGTTATATTAGTAAGGACTTGGTATGTATTTACTATTTTGTGTTGAAATTTCCTCCAAAAACAGGTCTAACATATCATGGGAAAGTCGCTGACACATGGGCTGTCGGAGTTACTTTGTACTGTATGATATTGGGACAATATCCATTTATTGGGGAAACTCTGCAGGATACATATGATAAGGTGCATATATCTTTTAGTACAATAATCAAATTTTCACTTTATTTGCCTTATATGTGGATAATGTGGATTGTTTTTTTGTTCTTATTGCAGATTGTCAACAATCCTTTAATACTCCCAGATGATATGAACCCACAGCTGAAAGATTTAATAGAGGGGCTTCTCTGTAAAGGTTGGTATTCGTGAAACCAATTAAATTTCTGAATATCCTTGATTTGTAAAGGTTGGTATTCGTGAAACCAATTAAATTTCTGAATATCCTTGATTCCGTTATCTGGGGTACTTAGGGTGGTAAATGGGCCATTTTCAGTGCTGATAGTAGTACGTCCAACCCGACACAGGCAGGTAATAGGTCGGTATGGATAATGGTCTCATCCAGGTGAAAAATAAGGATCTTTTTACTAATAGAGACGAATTCGGGGAGATATCGGCATAAATCGTTTTGGATTAAATACATATATTAGAGACACAAATTAAAAATAGTTTGGTAAAATAAGACAGCTCCAAACACATTTTAATTCATGTTCTGTGAAATTGATTGTATTTGAAAATTGTATTGGACTTACTCCAGGTTCTAAAACTCGTGATTAGCCAAAACTCGGTGAGGCGACAAATAGTATTTTTTTGCTAATCGGCAAAACTCGTTCTGTACTAAATATATATTGACATATAATACATTAAAGACAAAAAATAGCAATAGGTTAGTGAAAGAAGATAGTTTCAAACACATTTTAATTCATGTTATGTGAAATTAATTGAATCTTAAGAAAAGTGAATTGAACTTGCCATTGATAATCTCTTTTCATGTTCGGGTTATGAACATATCTTCAAGTACAATTTTTCACATATTATAGATTTGTATATAAAAAATAGCTGACCTAGTGGACCGAGTTTGACCATGTATTGACTGATTTCCACATATCGAACTTTCAAAACTCGGTGGTTAAGTTTCACCGAGTTCATGGGGATATATCGTGATTTTTAGAACACTTGACTTATTATCGATAATCTCTTTTCGTTTTCATGCTATGCACAACTCTTCAAGTATAGATTTTTCATATATGCTTTAGATTTGTGTATGAAAAGTAGTTGACCTAGTCTGACAGCATTCTGATCAATGTTCACCAAATCGAGCAAGTTTGACTAGTGTCAAGTTTGACCTATTCCCACTTATCGAACTTGGTGGTTACATTTCGTTCAATTCTGGGGTAGTAGTTATCTGGTTTTTAGAATACCGTTGTTTTCTAATCAAACACACTTTTTTCTCGATCAGATCCAGAACTGAGGTCAACACTGGACGCCGTTGGAGAGCACGTCTGGGTTGTAGGTGAAGACGGGCCACTCCCCCAGTACTTATGTTGGTGCAAACGCAGAAGCCTCCTTGCAGAGCAATCCAACCAGAAAACCAAGCATGCTCTTGAATCCTAACTGTGCTGAAAATCTTTTTTTTTTTGTCTACTTCGATCTCTGATTCGTTCTTTATTACCATGTCCCATGTACAGTAAAAAAGAAAGAACGAAAGCTTTCTCTCAAATACAATAGATAGGAGATGATTTTGATCCTGCAGAGGTAAATTACTAAATTATCATTTGATGAGGAACAGAGGCTGTGTTATATATATATATTTGTGGGGGACATTATTGTGTTGCTGTGAATGGTGAAGTTGTTATCATGATGGGAATGAATGAATGATGGAGATAAGGTTTGGGGATGTGACAGCGCACAGTAAGCAGTTGGAGCAGAGTGACAGGGGATTGGGGTTGGGCCCCACTTCCCCTCGTGGTACCCATGCAACACCCACTTGGATTTACTGACACTGCTTCACTAAATAACATGCACCGTTATTTGAATGCAACGGTACTGTTTTATCTTTATGTGACGTGTCTGGCTTCTCTGGCGGTCCAGTGTGGGTCCCACACTCTTATCGATTATTCATAAGTATTGTTCGTACATTTCGAATTATAAATTTATTATCAGTCTGGTAGCTTCAGTTTGAGTCAACGCTATGATCGATGTCGGTAACGGGTTAAAAATGGGTAATCTATAAGTCACTCTTTAAAAAGTGAGTATTCAAAAGTCATGATTATATTACTACAGTTTTCAGCTGATTTCAATAGAATTTTTCGAAATCAAAATATATGATATCTTCTATCAATTTTTTTTTACAATCCATATCTACGAACGTGAACGTATGAAGAAAAAATTGGTTGCTTACGGAAATGAATTTTTTTTTTTCAAAAGTTATGGGTATACTATTACAGTTTTCGGTTTATTTCAATAAAAGTTTCAGTCGTCAAAATATATGATATCTACTGTCAAAAGAAATGTTACATTCCACATCTAGAACATGAATGATTTTAATCTATGAATCAAGTAAAAAATTGGGTGGCTACAAAAATGAATTTTTTTCAAAAGTCATGGGTTACCATCACTATTTTCGGCTAATTTCAATATAAGTTTCTTTGGTCAATATATATATATGATATCCACTGTCAAAATTTTTTTACACTCCACATCTATGAACGCGAATGATTTTCTTCTATGAATCAAGAAAAAAATTAGGTGGTCACGAAAATGATTTTTTTTTTTCAAAAGTCATGGTTATTACATTACAATTTTCGGCTTATTTCAATAGAAGTTTCGGTCGTCAAAATATATAATATCCACTGTCAAAATAAATTTTACATTCCACATCTACGAATGTGAACGATTTTAATCTATGAATCAAGAAAAAAGGCAGATGGTCACGAAAATGAACTTTTTTTTTCAAAAGTCATGAGTATACCATCATAGTTTTCCGCTGATTTCAATAGAAGTTCCAGTCGTCAAAATATATGATATCCATTGTCAAAAGAAATTTTGCAGTACACATCTAAGACCGTGAACGATTTTATTTTAATCTATGGATCAAGCGAAAAATTGGGTGGTCATGAAAATGAGTTTTTTTCAAAAGTTATTGGTATACCATCACAGTTTTCACTTGATTTCAATATAAGTTTCCGCGGTCAAAATATATGATATCCACTATCAAATTTTTTTTTACACTCCACATCTACGAACATGAATGATTTTAATCTATGAATCGAGAAAAAATTTGGGTGCTCAAGAAATGATTTTTTTTCCCAAAAGTCATGGGTATACTATCACAGTTTTCGGCTTATTTCAATAGAAGTTTCAGTCGTCAAAATATATGATATCCCCTTTCAAAAGAAATTTTACAGTCGACATCTACGAACGTGGACGATTTTAATCAATGAATCGAGCAAAAAATTGGGTTGTCATGAAAATGAATTTTTTTCAAAAGTCATGGGTATACCATTATAGTTTTCGGTTGACTTCAATAGAAGTTTAGTGGTCAAAATATTTGATATCCACTGTCAGAAAAAATTTTATAATCACATATATGAATGTGAACGATTTTAATCTATGAATTAAGCAAAAAGTTGGGTGGTCGCAAAAATGAATTTTTTCCAAAAGTCATGGGTATACCATCACAGTTTACCGCTGATTTCCGAAGAAGTTTATGTGATAAAAATATATGATATCCACTGTCAAAACAATTTTTACGTTCTACATCTACAAACATGGATGATTTTAATCAATGAGTCAATCAAAAAATTGGGTCGTCAAGAAAATGATTTTTTTTCTAAAAGTCATGGGTATACCATTACAGTTTTCGGCTGACTTCAATAAAATTTTCCGTGGTCGAAATATATGATATCAACCTGAAGTCATGATATACCATCACAGTCTACGGCTGATAAAAAAGTTATAAAAAAAATACTCTAAAAAAAATTTAGTACGAATGTAGATTATTTAAGTTGAGGTGCTTGACCCGCAAATGTTAGTAAAGAAAACAACATTGTTAGTGTATTTATTATATTCTTCAAAGTTATTATGTTGCATTAACTAATAAATGTGAGTATTTATTAAAATAATAATAATAAATAAATGTGAGTAAAGTAAACCTGAGTGATCACTTGGATCGTGTAGAAGATTTCGGTTGGTTGAAACTTTAAAAAACGAGTACTTGACGATTTAAATTTCCGTCATGAGAATGTACTTTGGTACGATCCTCATCACACCTTACCCTTGTCCCCAACAACCGGAAACTCTTGTCTTTTTTAATAACAGAAGAAGAAAAAACTAATAAATCAAAATACAAAATAGTTGCTCAACTTTTTTTTATATAAAAAATATATACAAAAAACACATCTCAATAGCTATAATATATTTTTTTTTGGCAATTATGTTTGATGCATTAACATTTATTGTATTTCCTAATGAAAAATTTAAAGTAAATTTTTATTTTTGGTTCTCCGTATTTTTTAAATCATCATCATTGAATTAAAACTGTGTCAAATAATTACTCTGTACAACTTTTAAAAAGTAACATTTGTTAAAAATGATCGTATATGTATAGTTTGAAGTCACGTGTGACTCGTGTGCTTTATTGGCTTCAAATAATATTTTGATTTTAAAAAAGAAAATTAGAAGTCATACAAATTGTGTGTAAACTTCAAATAATATTTTCATATATAATTAAGTAGACATTGTATTCTGAAAATTAGATAGGTGATAAATTGACATGTTTTTTAAACTTAAAAATAGTGAATTAAAAAGCGAACAAAAGTTGAAAATAATTACCATTTTTTTTCAAAGTTTAAAAAAAAATCCAAAACCAGGAGAAAGAAATTATGATATTGGTACAAAATAATGTCACAAGATTTTTGAAGAGATAGAATAAAATTTGCACATCGTGCAAATAAACAAGGACCAAAACGCAAATATCACAAAAGCAAAGGCCCTCTAATGCAAAAAATAGAAAAATATTTTCCCAATGTTTTTTATATTTAACCCACGGTGTCTCTCTGTCTCCACTTTGCCAACACACTCTCTCTGATCCTTTAATCCTAACCTCATCGGCGACTTTCGCCGGACATCGGCGACATGTAACAGCGGCGGAGTCAATTCCCGTCAACGTCCACGCACTGGCGTTCAAGATCCGACCGGCCGTCCTCGCTTTCTGGTACAAACATGTTTCTCTTCATTAATTTCCTCCATTAAATCGAAACCTGTGTTACCATTACCTTTCTTCGCCGGAGATCCGAGCACTACCCGATGGAAACATGGGTATCGATTTCGATGTCCCTCTGTCCGAGATTTTGGTTTTAGTGGGTAAAATCATATAGCTACATTTTGTTTGTTTCTATATGTGTTCATTCCAAATTCTTATTTTATTTCCAGATGATTGTGTTTGGAGGGTCCAAAACAGCCGGTGCAGTTTATAATGAACGGTTGGTAAGTTTGTGTTGAGATCGTGATTCTGGGAATTGCTCGACCTGATTGGTTTGGGTTTTGGGATTTATTGGAGGAAAATGGGTTTTGATGGAAAATTTGAGCCATAGATGAAGAAATGGTATATGTTTGATGGGTCAAAACAATACATAGATGAGATTTGTTTTTATGGGTATTGGGAGCTTCATAGGATTGTTCTGTGATGCAAGTTCTTAGACCCCTTTTCTCTAGATTGGTTTTTGTTTGGTAAATAGGGAAATTTTGTTGACATGATTAAGGAAGCTCATTCTTATGATTTCATGGGGGAGGGACGAGAACAAGTGAATAATTCTGAAGAGAATTCAAGGGGAGGATCAAATGATTCTCTCTTTCTCGGCCTCAATGAGGATGTTTCTCTGAATTGCCTTGCATTGGCACATCTGTCAGACTATGCTTCGCTATCTTGTGTAAACAAGAAGCTCAATAAGTTAGTCAAATCGGGGTTTCTATATGGGTTGAGGAAGCAATTGGGGATTGTAGATTATTATGTGTATTTACTATGTGATCCGAGGCGATGGGAGGCGTTTGATCCAAGGAGAAAGAAATGGATGACATTGCCTAAGATACCTTGTGACGAGTGCTTCAACCACGCGGATAAAGAGTCCTTAGCTGTGGGTAGTGAATTGCTGGTTCTGGGCCGAGAGTTATTGGACTTTGCCATTTGGAAGTATAGTTCGGTTACTCACAACTGGACCAAGTGTAAGGAAATGAACGTCCCCCGTTGCTTATTCGGATCCAGTAGCTTTGGCCCAATCGCTATCTTTGCGGGTGGGAGTGATAAGAACGGGAATGTCCTGAGCTCGGCGGAGCTCTATGATTCTTCATCTGGGAAATGGGAAATGCTCCCAAACATGCACTCGCCACGTAGACTGTGCTCTGGGTTTTTCATGGATGGCAAGTTCTATGTGATTGGCGGGTCATCGGGCCACAATCTTGCATTAACCTGTGGAGAAGAGTATGATCTCGAGGCAAGGAAATGGAGGAGAATAGAGGGTATGTACCCTAATGTCAATAGGGCCGCTCAGGCTCCTCCTCTGGTGGCAGTGGTGGACAATGAGCTCTATGCTGTGGAGTACTTAACCAACATGATCAAGAAGTATGATAAGAAGAAGAACAAGTGGGACGTGTTGGGGAGGCTTCCAGTGAGAGCCGATTCTTCAAATGGGTGGGGTCTGGCTTTCAAAGCTTGTGGTGAAGAGCTTCTGGTTGTGGGAGGGCAGAGAGGGCCTGAAGGAGAGAGTATTGTTCTGAGCTCTTGGTGTCCTAAATCTGGGGTTGTCAATGGTGCCTTGGACTGGAAGGTTCTTGGTGCTCGGGAGCATATCGGAGTGTTTGTCTTCAACTGTGCAGTAATGGGCTGCTAAGTGTTCTCTTAGATTGACCTAACAAGTTAACGGTTATGACATATTTGTGTTCCTGTCTTGTTATTGATGAGTCTGCATTTTATTTGCTTTCAGTGGAACCAAATTTGCATCTTCTATGTTGTGATGCTTCTTTCTGTGTTTGATGTTCCGAGATTTGTAATCTGCAGCAAGCTTCTTTGTGCCAACAATTTCAGCACATTGTTCTTGTTCTTTACTTCATTTATTTACTACATTTGTGATGTTTTTCACTAACTTGGCTGGAGAAGTTATGATGTTATGTTCTAGTTGTTGGGTGTGTAAATTTTTCAGTAATCTGAGTTTTACTTTGGCTCCTTGGGCACTTTTCTTATTATAAGTAACTGAAGTAATGATTTGTGAACTCCTATTTACCTTTTCCTAATATTTGGAAGCATGGACGGTCCAAAGTAAATCTCAGACTAAAATGTGTTTGATGGGGAAAAGACTAAATATATGTAAATATAGACCATTTTTATTTTTATGCATATAGAATGTTTTGTCTGAATCAGACATTATATAACTTAACTTTACTTGAATTGGAATGCATATAGATCGCATTTCAATCAAGTTAAAACGATTTTTCGTCCCCAATCAAACCATCCAAATTCCCAATCGTCTAATTCCTTTCTCGGAACTCGATCCTAAGTTATTTTCTCCTTCTCTCTTTTTTTGGGTAGTTTCTCTTCCTACACATCTTCAATCCAAAATCCCAATGTAAAATGGTCGATTTATTATTTTAACTAAAAAAATGTGCCTCCAATTATTTGTAAATTCGAATTTTCCTGGATGGAATAGGATGAGATTATAAATAGATTATATATATATGAATTTTGAACAAAAAAAAACTAATAAAGATGTCACGATTTTAGTTTCTAATTATTATTTTTAGCCGTTCTCCCAAACCTCTTTCCCTTACCCCTTCCGTTGGCAATAATATTGGAGAGGGGGAGGAGAGCTCTTAGGAGTTATCTCTTTCCCTCTTTGGTCCTCTTCTCTAGCAGCTTCTGATTTTGGTTTTGCTGAAGTTCCTCTGCGACGCCTCCACCTCGTTGACCTCCCTCCGCCTTCCTCTTTACCAGCCTGGCCGGCCTAGCTTTGTCTCGCCTCTGCTCCGCCCAGTCACCACCCCTGCCTTGATAGCCATGGTCTGGCCCTGTCCTTGTCGAGCGAGCCAGCCAGCCAGCCTATCCCGTATCCTCTTTCTCGGGTTAGCTTTGTGTGGAGAACCGTATGAGGCATAGCTTCTTCGAGCCGTCATCTAGTTGTTGTTTTAATATATTTTATTTTATGTTATTTAGTTAATAAGATGCTAGTTTTGGCTATTTTGGTACCAATTTCGGCTAGATTATGGTACCAGCTTAGGCTGAGTTTTGATGTCAAACTATGTC
>JAYMSW010003240.1:0-12498 GCA_036897725.1 Erodium texanum | reverse complement strand
CCTGCGTTTGGGACATGGGTGGGCTGAGAGACCTCCGCAGCCAAGTCGTGCTTCGGCTTCCTGGCGCCGTGAGTCTGTACACCGAAGCCTTTTCTATATCCGGTCAAGCCCCTAAAAACTGGTGAAAACAAGGAAGAAGGAAGAGGGTGAGGGTGGGGGGAGAGAGCCCAAAGGCTCCTCCCACGACAACTGAGACAGTAGTGGTTCCCTAAGTTTTCTCCCAGAGAGAGAGGTTTCAAGAGAATTTGTGTAGTTTTTTTTGAAGATAAGAATTTGTATAGTTATTATTTGATATGTTATTATGTTTTTGGCTCTCGAACCTTATTTAATATGATTTAATTTTTGTGCCTCGAAAGTTTATGGTTCTTTCAAATTCGAGGGATATTCCACAGAGAAAGTCCAAGGTCCTCACACACAAGAGGCCCAAACTTGATTAAAGAAATGATTTGATATAAGCCTCTGTTTCAACGAAAGCCCAACTTATATAGGCATGAGATCAAATACAAACGTATCTTAAAATACAAACCAATAGACTAATCTTAGCCATTTATTTTTTGATTGAAAGATGATGGTGCCACTTGTCACGATTTGGTGCAATGACTCAACTTTCACCATTTTTCTTATTTTCTTCATTCCCGCTTCGTTTGAGCTCCAATTTACTTCGTTCCAACGCCAACATTTTTATTTTCTCGAGATCTACAAAACAAGACCAATGAAGCATATATTTTAAACCCTAGACCCTAAATTCTAAACCCTAAACCTTCAATCCTAAACTCTGAACCTTAAACATTAAACCCTAGTCCCTAAACCATAATCCTTGTAACCTAAACCCTAACACTAAACCCCTAAACCTTAAACCCATAACCATAAACCCATAACCCTAAACCATAAACCCCTAGCCCTAAACCCTAAACCCATAACCCTAAACCTATAACCCTAAACCTTTTTAAAATATATGCTTGACTGGTCTTGTTTTGTAGATCTCAAAAAAAGAAAAATATTGGCGTTGGAACGTAGTGAATCGGAGTTCAAACGAAGCGGGAATTGATAAAAGAGTAAAATTAGTGAAAGTTGAGTAATTGCTCCAAATCGTGACAAGTGACAGCATGTAAAAATGAATGACTAAGATTAGTCCATTAGTTTTTATTTTAACAAAAAGTTTGTATTTGAACCTAAACCACTTATATATTGGTATTCTTATTTTGAGCCCAAAATCGGATCTCCCCATCACGTGTTGTATATGAACAAAAGAAATAATTGAACACATTTTTTGACAGTTTATATTGTTATTAAATCTCACCGTCATCAAATGACCTCGACGATTACCCGACGAATCGTCGAGCTAGACGCGTGCCTCAGCCAATGACGTTGTGATATGCTTCCATGAATTGGTTAACATGGTTATTGCTCCATTAACAAAAAGATGTAACTCTTCCCTTATATAAGTACCTATCTTCTCTTCTCCGTTTATTCCACTGTCTTCTCCACATCTCTATCGCTCAGCTAATATAATGTGCCAATTAGATCATAGTAAT
Organism: Erodium texanum; assembly: GCA_036897725.1. Lineage (NCBI taxonomy): Eukaryota > Viridiplantae > Streptophyta > Magnoliopsida > Geraniales > Geraniaceae > Erodium > Erodium texanum. Next base: position 10,963 of record JAYMSW010003240.1, on the reverse strand, counting down.
AGCGATAACTGATTGGTAGCACCAAGATTTGAGTGCTAGAGTGGAATGGATAAATGAGATCCTGATGGGCCACCTCATCATTTACCACGCCTTGAAGAAAAAGAAAATAATTCTAACAAAGAATGAGAGTCTAATGCTCCCTCTATCGCATGTTTCTGATCCACCGAACCCTACAAACCCGGACGTTCTTTCCAACAGTCGTTCACAGCTAAAGCTTGCTCAAGATTGGTCTGTATCACAAAGACGAGGTTGGAAACTACAAAGGTCAAGGCAATGGAGAGGCTCTTGAAATATGTAACAGTTTCGGAAAAGGGTGCGTCATAAATGAATGAGGACGAAATCAAGCACAAGAGAAGAAAATACAAATATTATGGGACAAATGTCAATCATATGACCTTTAATGTTTTACATTTTTTTAGTTTTGTAATAAATGATTTAATTTTTTCAATATAAAAAAATGATTTAAATTTTCATTTTCTTATGTAATTATCGTTCATCAATAAGAAACTTCAATTTATATCAAATTGAAAATATTGATTTTGGTATACAATTTACACATTCTCTACATTGTCGGGTCAGCTAGATTGTTGATCGCCGTACACCCTTGATCTCTAACGTGAGACAGATGAACCGTGCTCTAACCCTCATTCACACCACGGATGTCACCTTTCACAGCTACCGTGTTGAGGCCTCGGTTATATTACCCTGGTAAGTTAGCCGATGTGTTGGTCAAGAGAGCACACCCAAATAACATCCCCTGCTGCCCTCCCCTTACACTTGGACCGTGCACCAGGGAACTAATCCAAGGATTAGCGAACGATCCATCAGGTTAGTTGAGAGTGGGTGTTAGTTCACCCAGATGAGAGACATTTGGATCAACCGAGGGCAAGATACAGTTCAATTTAGGTCTTAGTGGTTAGCCAGTCTGTCCAGCCGATATCGGAAGACATCCCAAGATTACTCAAGATGTCGGGTTCACACAAAGGGGCTGTCCATTGGACAAGGTTGTGCATAGGGATATTGATAACACTATGGGACAGTATGGGTTTTCAGTCAGCATGGATATCACAGGGACATTTATTACGACGACTTCTAAGACTACAAGGTTCCCCACACAAATTCGTCCACAGTTTCGCTTCGCTCGGTAGCTCGCAGTTGATAGTTCTATTCAGTTTACATCAGTTACTAAGATTGGATCAGATAGACCAGAGACCGGCACAATGGTTGATGAGGTTGTAACTATTTTGTCTCGAGTTACGTAGGGGGTCGCCACACGGAGGACCCAATGGGGTCAACAACACCATCGATAGTTTTGGTTCGGGGCAAGGGCAACTGACTCAACAACGCCGACCTCAGATACAAATACTACCTTGCCTCAGATAACTAGAAGTAACACGACTCGGGCATATTTAGACTAAGCACCTAACGACTCGGTGCCTGAGTTTCCTCCTGGTTTTACTCCCTAAATTCTAGGACCAAACCGTTAGGAGGACCCTACTCATGGCCCCATTAGGAGACCCTTTACTCCTATCACTCCTCCGGGTTGCTCCTCCTCTTTGATTGATCCTCACTCTAGGGAGAAGATCACTCCGGTTATAGACGGATTCCCTGATTATATTGGTCTTACTTACTAGGGTAGAGTAGCCGAGGCCTTTGGGAAGCTAGATGCAATTCTGAGTCACTCTTTCAGCAACGGGGTTGTAAACCTCACAATTCCTATATGATCCTCCTCTCTTGGAACACTTGCGGCCTCAACTCCCAGACTAGGATAAGTTTGTTGGTCGCTCATGTGTGGAAGCATCAATTTGAATTTTTGATCATTCGGGAGACAAAGGCCCGCAACATACCTGTCGCTTTTGTTTGGTCCTATGGTTTCGGCTCTGATTGTGACTTTGCATTCACCTCGTTTGTTGGGGCTTCTGGGGGTATTCTATCGGTGTGGAACTCTATGGTCTACCGAGTCTCCTCCATTTTTGCTCGTGATAATTTCATTTCATGGACTGGTACTCATCCCTCCTCGGGTCGTAGCATTACTATGCTAAATATTTATGCCCCTTCCAATGTTCCAGCTCGATGCAAGCTCTGGTCTCACTTTCACAACACCATAGTTTTGCCGACCCCTTGGTTTTGGTGACTAGGGATTTTAAAACGATTTGCCACATTGATGAGATCTCTACTACAGTTAGGCTGCATAGCGATAGTTTGGATTTTTGTGATTTCATCTCGACAACAGGCTTGCTCGACACACCTTTGGCCAACAGGAGATTCACTTGGTAGGGGCCTCACTCATGCTCTAACCGTCTTGATCGTTTTCTCCTCTCTTCTGAGTTGCTTGAGTTGTTCTCTACTCCAGTCTTGAGAGGTTTATCATGATCATTAGGGACCTCGACCGAATAGGTTCCTCACTACATGGACTGAGCATGCCGATTTTCTCCCCTATGTTAGTCAGCGATGGGCATCCTACTCTGTGCAGAGTAATGATGCTTTTATACTTTAGTTGAAGCTTAAGCTTCTACACCAAGATCTGCAAGCCTGGAACAGAGAGGTTTTTAGCAACCTGAACACTGCCATCTCTGAGCTACAACTTCGGGTTGATGCCTTCGACTCTCTTCTAGCCACGAGATCTCTCACAGATGAAGAGTTGGTAGAAAGGTATTTTTACTCGACTGAACTTCTGTCTAAGGCCGGCCAGCGTGCGTCTATGTGGCGTCAGAACTCGAGTCAACTTATGTCAAAGGCTGGAACTCTGCTACTTTATCGGTTGGCTAATTCTAGAGCCAGAAGGAATCGAGTCTTCTCAATTATGGAGGGCAGTGTGGAGTATTCGGACCTAGACGTGGTTAAGGCTCAGGAATCCTTGCATTTTGGCGCAAGGTTTCACTCCGAGCAGTCTCCTCGTTTCCAGTTTCCTATTATGGATTTTAATCGTCTCGGAGGTTACGGACAATAGTATTCTCGGTGAATGTAGGCGTGGTGTCAGGTTTCGCTGGGCGGGATCAGTTAGGCTTTGTCGTTGTGATCGGAATCCATAAACAATGCAACTCGGGGTAGGCACGTGTTGTAGGGCTTTGTCGGGGCGGCTGTAGTTCTGTCAGTGGAGGACAAAAAAATGCAGAAGGGCAGTGTATGACAGGAAGAGGGGATCAACAGGCATAGTGTCGATGATAGTTGGGAATTGCCAAGGGTTGGGGACCACCCGGGAAAAACAATTCCTATGAGAGACTAGAAGCGTAGCATTTGACCTAGAACTCCTAAGATGCCAAATACGATTTGATGGATGCTTTCGAGTAGAAGGACAAGGTTAGGGTGGAGGCCTAGCTATGTTTTGGAGAAATAAGGAAAAGGTTGAAGTATGCAGCTACTAGACTAATCACATTAATGTAAGAGTAAAATTAAACTCTGGGCAAAAATTCAGGTTTACTAGACTATATTGAGAATCGGTTAGGCACAAATGGAAAGAAACACGAGTATTGCTTAAAGATTTAGCCAGAACACCAGTTGAGTCGTGGGTAGTTATGAGGGATTTTAATAACCTCAAACACCGCAAAGAGAAGAGAGGCGGAGCACCATATCCTCGGTGGCTACTAGAAGGGTTTAGAGACACCCTTGGTAGTGTTTAATTTGACGGTTTTGGAATTACTGGGGTATCCGTTTACATGGGAAAGAGGCAGGGGTTCCTCAGGATGGATGGAAGCTTGACTCGACAATGCCACAGTAAATAGGGAATTTCTCTATGCATTCCTGGATGCCTCACTGACTAATTTGGCGATGGCGCCATCAGACCACAATCCTTATGGCTCCAAGTTCACATCCTGGGGAGTAGGCCGAAACTCAAAAAATTTAGGTAGGAGAAACTCTGGCATGTACATCATAATGTGACAAATTTTATTGCAAGTGAATGGGAAATAGGTTCGAAGTTCATGGAGAAGGCGGAAGAATTAGCATGCTCTCTAAGTAGATGGGGTAAAGAGCAAAGTACATAATGGGCAGAACAGATTAAACAAACAACTGAGCTCCTTAACTCTCTCAGGCACCGTACTGATCCGGATGGGCTCCTCAGGTTCAGAAACTGCCAGAGAAGGTTAAATGCGCTTTTAAATCAGATAGATACATATTGGCGACCAAGGTTGAAGCAGCAATGGCTCTGAGAAGGGGACATAAACACCAGATACTTTCACAGTAATGCTAAAAACCGAGGAAGAATAAATGCAATGAAAAAGTTGAGAGATGATCATAGGGAATGGAAGAAGTGGGAGAATAGACTCAGTGAGTTATTAGAAACCTATTATTCTCAGTTATTTACTGATTCTGGGTGTTCGATAGAAAATGTTTGGCAGGGTATACACTGAGTAATATGGCAGAAGTGTGGCAAGCAATGTAGAATATGGGGCCGGATACCTCTCCAGGTTCGGATGGTTTAAACCCAGGATTCTATCAGGCTAATTGGGAAACAGTTGGTAGGGATGTGCACCAAGTAGTAGCTGAATTTTTTGATAATTTGGAAGGAATGAACAATAGAGAACTAATTTTGACTCCAAAGAAAGCTCAACTTGATTCAGTTGGAGATATTAGGCTAATAGCCCTATGCAACATTATATACAAAGTGATGGCGAATAGAATGAAGCATATTATCAACAGTGTGATATCCGAGTACCAGAGTGCCTTTATTCATGGTAGACTTATAACAGACAACATATTAATCGCCTTTGAGTTTCTACACCACATCAAGCAATTAAAGCAAGGTTGGATAGGCTACATGGCTCTAAAATTAGATATGAGCAAAGCCTACGATAGGGTGCAGTGAAAATTCTTAGCCTTCACGATGGAGAGAATGAGATTTCAAGAAAGATGGATAACTATGGTAATTGAATGTCTAAGCTCGATAAGATTCGACATATGTACCAGTCGATAGAAAATAAGTCAAATACAGCCTACGAGAGGTCTCAGGCAATGTGATCCACTATCTCCATACTTATTCTTAATATGATTTGAAGGGTTTTCTTATTTGATTAAGAAATAGGTGCAAAGTGGTAGAATGCATGGGTGTAAAGTAGCTCGAGGGGCCCTGGAAATCTCTCACTTATTTTTTGCTGACGAAATCTACTTGTACTGCATGGTAAAGGCTCAAGAGATTTCGAAACTCAAAAGAAATACTGAATATATACGAGTAGAACTCGGGGAAAGTAGTTAACTTCTTGAAGTCCTCGACATTTTTTAGCTCGAATGTTGAAAGTAGTAACTACAGGAGATTTGTCACACAGTGGACAAAAGAATAGGTACTTGGGGTAATAAATTTCTCTCCAAAGCAGGTAAAGAAGTCCTTCTTAAGGTTGTAGCTCAAGCCATCCCGACCTATGCTATGAGTGTTTTCCTACTCCCAGACTCACTAATTAAAGATATAGAAAGAAGCATGGCTAAATTCTGGTGGAGAACTAATGGGCAAGGAACTCGAGGATCATTGGGTGAAGTGGTCTCGTTGCTGTGAAAGAAAAGATCAGGGCGGTTTGGGTTTCAGACACTTAAAAGAGTTCAATGTGGCGCTATTATGTAAACAGGGTTAGAGATTTCTAGAGGCTGAATCTAGTCTGGTGGCGAGAGTTTTTAAGGCAAGATACTTCAGAAACAACTCATTTTTCGAAGAAACCTTAGGCCACAACCCCAGTTTTATTTGGGGAGGGATTTTTGAAGCCAGAGGACTTTAGTAGACGGGGCGAGACGGACCATTAGCTCAGGGGCAGCCACTGCAATTCTGACTCAACCATGGCTGCCGGGAGCTGAACCTTATGTGCAAATAGAGGCTCCAGAACTTCAAAACCGCGTGGTGCTAGAAAAGCCCGAGACGATGGGACTAGCCTAAGTTAGAAGAGGTTTTCTCGGTAGAGGATCGAGGTAAAATTATGAAGATACCCCTGAGCTACTCTGAGGATCAAGACTGTTGGGCATGGAAGGTAGAGCCCTCAGGTGAGTTCATTGTTCGGAGTGCATACCATATTCACAGTAATACGGAAGACATATTATGGAAAAGGCTATGGAGCTCGAATGTTAAAAACTCGTATAAAATCATTGGATGGAGAGCTTTACAGGATACAGACCCTACGAGAACGAGACTCTGAGCCAAGAAAGTTCAGGTTGATCCACATTTCCATATATGCAATCGAAATGAAGAGACCACCTCTCACCTGGTGGGTTCGTGTCCTTATACCATGGAGTGCTGGGAGATTGCCAGATTCCAAATTGACCCAAACTTGGAAGGAACATTATTTTAGTGAGTCGGGGACCTCATCCGGAGAAGGCCCAAGGGGAAGACGGAGAAGATGCTTATAGTTGGGGATGCGAACTCGGATTCCAAATTGACACAAACTTGGAAGGAACATTATTTGAGTGGGCTGGGGACCTCATCCGAAGAAGGCCCAAGGGGAAGTCGGAGAAGATGCTTGTAGTTTGGGATGCGATCTGGGATTCCAAATTGACCAAACTTGGAAGGAACAATATTTGAGTGTGCCGGGGACCTTATCCGGAGAAGGCCCAAGGGGAAGACGGAGAAGATGCTTGTAGTTTGGGATGCGATCTGCCATGAGGGAAATGTCAGAGGTTGGACCCAAAAAGTCTCAAGATCTCAACAGGTGATAATTGTAAGGCAAGATTATATGGATGAGTGGAGAAAAGCCAATATGTTCTGAAGTTCAGGTGACAGTAACACCACAAGCCCAGTCCCCGCTGTCCGTTCGTAGAGACCACTACTATGGTACCTTAAAGTGAATTTTGACGACGAGATAGCAACGGTGCATTCGGCTGGTTGTTTTACCATGCAAGGTCCGTACACTACGCCGGTAGCTGAAGCAATAGCCATCCAAGAGGTCTTGGGATGGGTACAGAGCAAAAATTTGAATTAGGTTCTCATTGAAACGGATTTGCCTAATGGTGCAGAAGGCCATCTGGGCTGAAATCCGGCAGACAACAGCTTCGTCTTTAACTCTTATTATTGAAGATTTCAAGTACGCTCTCAAACCAATACATGAAGTATCTGTAGTGTTTGCAAAAAGACAAGCGAATGAGACGGCAAATTGTTTAGCTCATTTTGCACTCCATAATGTAGACCTTAACGAAATGGGGAATTTATACCCTCCCGAGTTCATGTCTATAGTGCCTAAAGACACCAATGAACAATAAAATGATTTCTCCTTTGGAAAAAGGGATTAAAAATTTTGATTTTTTTTTTGTTTGTACTGATAATTCTTTAAAAAAATAAAAACATTGTTTTGAAATAAATTTATACATGGTACTACAAAAAGTCAAATTTATAATATGTTTTTATAATGATAAAAAAGAGGACTACAATTCACTGAAGAAAATAAATACCTGAAGAAACCTTTTTTACAAACATCTATTGTCTTTGCGTCCTACCATTGATTTTTTGTCCATCTGCAACCGGTGTGTGGGTGGTCGTAAGGATAGTCCAATTCCATTACATATAAAGACCATGGATACGGGCGAAACATGTTTGTTTCTAAAAATAAGGTTGAAAACATTAATTGGTCGTTTTTGATAACTAAAATGCCAATTTTACTAAGTTGTTTTTTAAACTATAAAATGCCAATTTTACAAGTGGACGGGGTCTTTATGTGTTACTCTTTTTTTTTCTCGACATGAGTTTAAACCTTTTTTTGTTGTTGTTGAAATACTGACGTAATCAGTTTAAACTTTTGAACATGGGTCAATTGACTCAAACCAGTTATAAAATTTTTTTTTTTTTAATAAAAGTTGTAAAATTATTAAAATGGAAAAATAAATCTTATATATAAGTTCACAATTAAAATATTAATTTTGTTGATTTAACATGGCCATATCCTTTACTTTTACTTTTTATATTTGATATGGTGCACTCTTTAATAAGATGGTAAATGACCCCAATTAAATAAAAAATTACCAAGTCCGAGTTTAGTTAAAAAAAAAGAAATGGTTCATAGGTTGTGAACAGACAAGATAATAAAATAATATAATTTAATCTTTTTTTTTATAATAAAAGAAGAATATTATAATCTTTTTACACCTACTCTCCAAACCCTAATTAGAACTATCTTTTTCTCTCATCAAACAAAAAATCTAACCACCACAACTCTCTCTCTCTTTGGCTAACCACCATGACTTTCTCTCTCTCATCTCTCCCTCTCTCTCATATTCGATTTGGAAAATTTCTAACATCCAAGATTTCGATTTGAGGATTCAAATCGAAACTTGTTTTTTTTCTCTCTCACATCTCAAAATTTCGATCTGAAGATTCAAATTGAAATTTCGTTGACCTCCTCTCCCTATTTCAAATTGAAGATTTGGAATTCAATTTTTTTATATCCTCATTGTTTGATTGTGATTTCGTTCTTAAGAAAAGATTGAGAATGTATTGTTTTGGATTCGAGATTTTTATTTTTCTGATTTTATTGCTCCAACATGAATTTTTATCACCCTCCACATGCATTTTTTATCACTTCTAATATGTATTTTTATCACTACTAATCTGTATTTCTATCACTTATAGCGTGCATGTTTATCACCTATAGCATGCAGTTGTATCAACTCCACTAAACATCTTTATCATCCCTAACATATATTTTTATCACTTTCAGCATGCATTTTTACCACCTCCATCATGCATTTTTATCATCTTCAACATGCACTTTTATTTCATCTACTATGTATATTTATCACCTCTAGTATATATTTTTATCACCCCCAACATGCATTTTTATAACTTTACTAAAGATTTTTATCACCTAAAGTGTGTATTTTTATCACCTTCAGCATTATCAACTCAACCAAACATTTTTTTTTATTACTTCGACCATGTGAAATGAGCTTGACTCGAGCTACTATGAAATAAGGAAAATGATTCGAGCTACTATGAAATTAGGAAAATGAAATAAAAAAATAATAATTTAACACCTAAGTGGTCATATTTTATCAACTATAAAAAAAATGTTTTATCAACTATGTAATCATGAGTTATTAACATACTCTAGAAGCACATATTATCAAATGTAGAAACATATTTTATCAACTGTGGCAACATATTTTATCAAACAAAATTTTCATTTAATTTATCAACGGGATGCATAAGTTTTATCATTAAACTATACGCAAATTATCAACATTCACAATGTATCAGAATTTTTATCACCTGGGTGCACAATTTTTATCACCAAACTATACATAGATTATTAACATATGTGTTAATGTCTGAATGAATCAGAAGTTTATCACCTAATGCCCAAGTTTTATTACCTACATATTTTTGGTTGTGCAAAATGACATTTTTGCCCCTACGCAGGTGTGAACGCACAAATGTGGTGTTTTTTGGTAGGTGACATGACATTATGTAGGTTATTGGATGTTAGATGTATGTGTCTCAGATTGGTTCTCTAGTTTGTAGAATAAGAGTAGTTTTCAATAGATCTCACCTTAATATATATATATAGGCTCGATATCTACTATAAACACATGTTTCGTTGTAAACTTGTGAACTCATTATAGCCACTAGATCAAAATGGATGTGTGGATGAGATTAAACATATCATTAATGACACAATTGTAAATATATTTAATTTTAAAATTATTTTAGACATTTCATTTAAGAGGAGTAAATCTGATTTTTTTTTAATACTTTTTTTTACTGTTTCATGTGTACTATAGCGCAGATTTGTTCTATTTGTTTTCTAGTAATGTTCCATTTGTTTTCCAATAATGTTCAAATTTTTGTTTTTCAGTAATATAATCCAAAGTTTAATACATGTGTTGATAATTATTAAACAGCAGATTAAATACATTAAACCATTAGAACAAAAATTGAACATATATAGAACAGTTTGAATATACAATAGAACTTATGTCATTAAAACAATATAACATCCTTAACACTCTGGAATTCAACTTCGAGGTTTGATGAGTGGTTGAATTACGTGTAGTTCCATATGTTCGCGAGACATCGTTCTCCTCTCTGCTACATGAATCGTTAAGGAAAAACCTTAGAATGTATAACCAAAATTTTTGGAACCTTAATAATTCGAACGAGATAAAGCAAAACAATAGAAAATATAATATAAAGTAGTAGAACATTAGTTTCAAACTTTTACAATAATTACAATATGATCATTATAAAAGTTAAATAACCAACCAATTCAAGAATAATGTAAATAGAACAGTAGAACATATATTGTAAGACAATTGAACATACTGCATTGGAAATAGAATTTTTAGATGTAGAACAATAGAATAGAATATCAATATGTCTTGCTACTAATAAATAGAACAACAGTTTAAAACTAATGGAATGTATGAATGAAACAATTAGAATCAATTACCAAATAAAACAACAATTTAAAATCAATGGAATGTAAAAAAATAACACGTGTTATCAAATATAAAACATGCAAGAAAAAACTTTAGAACATCAACTTTAAAACTTTAGAACTGAAAATAGAATTTTTAATATAAAACAATAGGACATGTTAAATTATACAACATTATTGAAAAATGATACTTAATGTTTCAACAATTTACGTGTAAATCAACCTAAAGAAGACTAATCTATTCGTTTTGGAATATGACATACTACATTACATCACTGTTAATTAAATATGTCTTGCTACTATAAAAAGATCCAATACTTGTAAAAAAACGGAGAAACATCTCCAGCTCCCTCACTAAGTTCTCAAGTACCAAAATTCAAACCAAACAACGCATCTAGAGCCTATATTGAAGATATAGGAAGACAAGTAATAATTATACTTTGGAAAGACATGAGAAAATTACAACCCCACTGATCACAATCTGAAAGCACAACTCAGCTTCACCAATAAGTTCGCAAGTAAAATATTGAGAGACACAAGCATCCAATAACCTATCAACTCAAGAATGCAAATCAAAATAAGACTTTAACAATTCCAAACGCAATAATCAAAATTTGGACAAA
>JAYMSW010003239.1:0-12498 GCA_036897725.1 Erodium texanum | reverse complement strand
AATAATAAAGAGCTTTCATATATGTAAGTGAGTTAGTGTAAGTGGTTAAACTATTGTGTTTTAATCTTAAATAACCACGGTTCAAACCCAACTAGATGCAATTTATTTTCGATGTTATGTAGCAATATGGGTATTTTTGTCCTAAAATATTTTAGAAGCATAGATTTCAAATTTCCCTAACATATTCGAAATGAAATATTTACGTTTTGTGCATTTAAACTTTCAATCCGGTCTACCATACACCCCAAAATAGCACAACTGTCATACATTCAACTAAAATTTCCAAACAAACAAAAGTATCAATGAACATTGAAAAAAAAAACAATTCAACATTCGAACAATTAAAACAATCACCAAAAATTAATGAGTTTACCAATACACATCGGAAGCTAGAGGATCATCTCGTGGTTCCCTCTGGCCGAACATCATCATCATCATCAGGTCTTCATTTCATCCATTTAGTGCTTGTGCTGCTCTAGATGCTCCTGCTGTTGATTTATATGTGTTTGCTACTCAGCCATCCACCGTTTCAGCTCGATTTGCTCCTGCTTTAGCGCAACAACTTCATCAGTCGCCTTAGCATGTCGCCTACAAATCTATGCTGAATCCATAGATTCAGAGCTCGAGCAACCCGCTTGCCTCTAATATGGGAGCAATGCCTTCCTTCTAACCCCCGGCTGGAGCCATCCTTTCATAGAGCCTGCCACATGGCTGATAATATACAGTTGGGTGCCCTCGAGCATGAATTGGGGAAGGTACGGAATCACAAACTCCATCATCCTCGACCTCATGTGATGCCAATTATGCAGCCAACACATCTTCCAATAGCTTCCCAGCCCCAGCTTGAAAGACAATAGATTTTTTTTTTATATACGACAATTTCTTTATATCAAGCGTTGGTAAGAGTCAACCTTACTTATATAGAAATAAAGAGGCACTACCACTTGACTTTCTTGATTATTATCAAGACTGACGTATCAAATGATTTTTCTTATGAATTACCTTTATGTAGAAATGAGCTCATAAATGTCACTTGACCCCATCTTTTTGTAAGAGAGAGAGAGGCCCAACAAGAGTAGGAGAGAAAAGCCCATGAAGAAATGGGATAAATGGTGGGTAAATAGTACCGTCATTGGACTCGAACCCTGGTCAGAAAGACAGTAGAAATTGATTGCAAGTTTATTGCATATTTACATAAAATTCTTAACTATTAAAAATTGATAAACAAAAAAAGGCATAAGGTGAATAAAATACCACAACGTCTTTGTTGTGTGTGTTGTACGCCCGAATGTACGACTCAACGCGTGGAGCCTTACAGTCAGGGTCTTCCTTGAAGAAATGGGATACTTCTCAAGCGGTGTTTGAACTTCCTGGCCTTCAACTTTCCTTTGCATGTGTGTTTCTTGCCTGCTATTTGCAAAATATTCTATTAGCAAATGAAAATAGTTAAGAGTAAACAACTCCAAAGACATTCTCAAACAAAAAAAATCTGAAGATATACATTCAATTACTTTAAATACGGGGAGTTATTTAAACACTTGACCGGCCTATCAAGATTAGTTAAGTAGTTAAGCGGGATTTCAGAAGGAAAAGAAAAAGTACTTGACCCAAAAAATTCTAAATTTTGCCATCATCTTTTTGGTGCACAAAATACTACTGATTTTTTTTTACTACATTTAATAACTTTTATTTCTCCATTCATATTCTTCACTATCTCTCTTTCCACCTTTAAATATCCCATCAGGGAGACCATCCTTTCCTCAACAAAACCATCTCTCCCTAGAAATTAATCAATCAACATGGTTGTGGCTAGTCCGAACCCAACAACTCATAGAGCCGATGAAAAGATCAAGCTTCTTGAGCTACCCATAATAGACCTCTCCAAGGACAGGTCCGAGGTTTCGAGGCTAATAGTGAAAGCAAGTGAAGAGTATGGTTTCTTCAAGGTGGCCAACCATGGAGTTCCGGAAGACCTCATTGCGGCCATGGAAGAGGAGAGCTCGAGCTTCTTCGCCAAACCGCTGGCAGAGAAGCAGAGGGCTTTTGGCTATGGCTGCAACAACATTGGCCTCAACGGTGACATAGGAGAGGTTGAGTATCTTCTCCTTAACAACACCAATCTTGATCCTATCTCTGTTGCTCAAAACTCAATCTCCATTTCTAGTGACCCTACCAAATTAAGGTACACACACTTACACAAATTTTATTCACTTGTCACACTATATTATATTCTTGAGAACAATCTTGATTTATATCATACGGTGCATGTGTATTGCTAATTAGGATTTGAGTGTCAAGCTCTACATTTTGTGAATAGTGTGGCCAAATTAGTGCAAAACAAGTCTATAAACTAATGGGTTTGTTCGTTGATCTTCTTTAGAGATCGACAAATTTATCGTCATTTGTAGACAAATTTCGCAAAATAATATCATATGTATTGTCCTTAAAAATCTATATTGAAGTGATAAAATTTGGACTTTTCACATTTAAAGCGAATTTATCATGATCGAAAGTTGTATATGATATTTGGTGATTTTATTTATTTTTTGTATTTTTTAAAACTATTTTATAATTGAGATAGTAACGTTTGTGTATGTTATAATATATTGAATCTTCTTTTCTAAAAAGAATAATCTAACGTGTCATCTTTGACTACAAAAACTTAAATTTGTTGTATTTCCATTTTAATTTCAATTTTAAAAAAAAATCAAGCACATGATAATTTTAGTTAGACAAATGAAGTATAAGAGTATCCCTAGTTGTTCAAATCTCACATTTAAAGTAGAATATTAATGTGTTTAAACCTTACCTGATGGGTAGATTAAATTTGTAATTTCTATTTATAACCCTAAATATGTCATCTTTTATCGTTAGATGATTTATTTTTATCTCATTTTATAGTCAACAAATGCCTCTAATTATGGACATGATGACAAGTATTTACCCAACCACAAAAAAAAAAAAAAAAAATTGTCTTGCAATTTATTGGGATCGCAAGTCGATATTTTGCATCCCTATTGATAATTGAATCCACGTGTAGAATGTGATAGTGATTCCTGTCCTCCAAAGAGGGACACTTTATTTTGTCACACAAAAGATGGGCTCTCAAAATAGGAATGACAAGTCAACAAAGTCTAATCAAAATCAGATAAAGAAAGAAGAACATATAGAAAAACAATTGATCTCTGTATTTCAAAAACAAAATAAAAAGCTACCAAAATTGAGAAGAAAAAAAGGTGGCGGGAGCTTCTTTCTAAATTTAGAAACCCAATAAAACTGCAAAAAAAAGGGGGGCTTAAAAAGTAAAGCTCATTAGAAACAGGTACTACACGAAACCTTGGCTACTCACTTTTCTGATGATTCTGATTCTTTTCTTTTTTCTGATAATCACATTCACAGTTGTGTACTGAATGGGTACGTACGGGCGGTGACAGAGTTGGGTTGTGAGATCTTGGATCTGATGGGCGAGGGCTTGCGGGTTCATGACACGTCAGTGTTCAGCAGGCTGATCAGGGACGTTGAGAACGACTCGGTCCTGAGGATCAATCACTACCCTCCATCGCAGTGCAAGGACGGTGGCGGTAAGGTTGGGTTCGGGGAGCATTCTGACCCTCAGATCTTGACCCTACTGAGATCGAACGATGTGGGTGGCTTGCAAATCTCTCTCGAAGATGGTTTGTGGGTTCCTGTCTCCGCTGACCCCACCACCTTTTGTGTCAACGTTGGTGATGCATTACAGGTGTGTTCTCTTCCTTGTAATAATTTGGATAATAAGTGAAATTTGTATATATATATGGTAATTATGTTATATATGCAGGCTATGACAAATGAAAGATTCAAGAGCGTGATACACCGAGTAATTGGAAACTCATGTAGCAAGGCAAGAGTGTCTATGGCTTATTTTTGTGGTCCGCCACTTGACGCAAGGATCGATTGTGTACCGGAGATGGTTGCACCCAACGAGTCGTCTCTCTATCGGTCTTTCACTTGGGGTGAATACAAGAAAACTATATACTCCCTCCGTCTCGGCGATAGGCGTCTCCAAGTTTTCAAGTCGTCCAACGATAACTCTGATTCTTTTGCTTGACTTTGGATCTCATTATGTCTTTCTTTTCTTCTTTAAGCAACTACTTTCACATATATAGCTGAGTTTCGTTTTACAAAGAATGTGGATTAAAACACCATTTCCACCTAATAACTTCAGTTTTTGAGCTAAATTTACAAGAAATTTGAGAAAGATCGTCTACATGACATATACATCACAAAGATAAGGTCTTTATTCAAAGCTGTAACAATGTTAAGGATAAAATACACCAATTGTTCATCAATATTAATTAAGTTAAGAGGCTCTTCAAAAACATAGCCATCTCAAACAATTTCTTAAATCATTTCCTAATCTGAATCTTGTACAGCAAGTAATGTCTAACCTGAAGTCTATGTTCGATCTGGGAGTACCTATTGATGAACAAATTGCTTTTAGTTATGAACAAGAGAGCCTAGGATTTCCCGGCGAGTCGGGAGCACTTCTTCTGGCCACTTTTCCCGAGAGCACAAACACAAGTCTGAAGGAGCTCGTAGTCCTCCTCCCAGTACAGCAGTGACGCCATATCCGGGTTCTTTAAGAGCATCTTTGAGGTGAGAAAGCCAGCAATAGTCCATGTTTGATGCAATCGGGATTGCTTACCTATGAACCTTCCTGTTTGTGTATCATAATATTCAGGCCATTGATCACCTGAAAGCCTCTTCTCTGCTAAAGCAACGGCCTTTTCAGCTAATTCTGGCCTTCCCATCTTCATACACGCCAATGTGAACTGGAAAAATTAACAATGAGAACCATTAAGAGGGCACGGTCGAATAGTTTTTGTGCTATCTTTATTTAATGTAGATGTTGCATATATATTATATATCAACAACATTACAGGCTAAGACTCCATAATACGTAGTAGAGCATAGCTCGCATGCTACTGCTTAACAACCAAACCAGATGTACAAGCTCCGACAAAACATGAACTCCAACACTAGCAACACAACCATGGGATAACCCAAGATGTATTAAATATATACAAGGATACCACTACTGGAACTTAAACCCAGGTGTCATGGACCCAAGTTCGAGTGTTTGACTAGTTGGACAAGAAAGCGTTGGTGTTTCTGTGCTATCTTGAATGTGCTAATTCAGTCCTAAACTTTGCAAATTTGATCCGATTCTGTTATTACTTGGTTTAAGGCTTTAAGCTAATAAGAGTTGAGCATTTAGAGCAAATGTCATCAGTACCTGCCATAGGAGTGTTGGCCAAGATCCTCCATTGTGATAAGACCATGGACTGCAAGCAAAACCGAGGAAAGGTCAAAATTGAATACTATCTATATACATGATTTTACTGAAACTGTACAAAACAAAGAACATTAAACTTAGAGAGGCTTACGTGTTCTTTGGATCACTTCCCGTAATGATTCGCCATTCTTCGTGGTCCAAAGAAGGGTAACAGATCTTAAGAGGCATTTGAGACACAAGATCATCCCATTTGGCCTCGATCAAATTCAGAATACCCTCATTCTGTTCCTGGGTTCCCAAAGAAGAAACAACGGCCCAAAGGTTCCCAAGAGTGAAGAACCTGAAGTCCATATGAGCTGGTTGCAGATTGCCAATAAAATAACCCCCCTCGTCAGGGATCCAATCAACTAGCCACGAAGGGATTTGATCGGGATATATATTGAACTTGTTGACAGCATCAGTGGAATACTCCTCTGTCTTGTACCGATAAATCTCATTGATTTTCTTCAAATCTGCCCAGTAATACTCTCTCATATGAAATGAGAGGGCACTGAGTCGTTTATTAACTGCAGCAACCAAATTCGTTGTACCATCATTGACAACAAGAATCTCACGGGAGCAGCGCAAAGCCGAATAGAATAAGGCCTGCAAAACCAGATAAGTTAGGGAAACTATAAATAAACCATAGGCAAGAAACATTTGTTTGATAATGTCACAGAAAAATCAATCAGTGTTCTAAAATTAGGTCAAACTCCCCAAGTTCTTGGTGGAAGTGAACACCCCGCAAATTCCCCCGAGTTCTCGTTGGAACTTAACCACCGAGTTCAATAAGTGAAAATCAGTTCAAAACTCGGTCAACTATTTTTCATATACGATTCTAGAATGCATATGAAAATTTGTACTTGAAGATATGTGTGCATAGCACGAGCACGAAAAGAGAGATTATCTATAGCAAGTCCAATTCACTTTTCAAATACAATTCAATTTCAGAAAACAACATGAATTAAAATGGAGCACAACATGGTTCCAAAAAAAAAAATGGAGCACAACAAGTCCAAAATACAATCTTGTTATTTTTTTTTGATATATGTATTACTAGTAATATATTTATTTATTTAATAACAAACAATTTCTCCCTGACATCTCCCAAATTAATCAAAAGATCCTTGTTCGTTTCCTCGCCGAGGTTTTGCCAATCGTGAGTTTTAGAACCTTGGCCTCAGTACAAGAAAACAAAAACTAACGTATCCAATTGGTTTTCATATCTGAATCAAATAGCCAGGCTTCAATAGGAGTGACGATGAATATGGGCACCTAGAGTGAAAACTGCATGCTGAAGATGAATGTATTGACCAATATACGTTGGGCCAAGTGGTAAGGAGCTCATTTCAACATAAGTGAGGTCCTTATTTCGAATATTGTTACATACAATTAAGTTAGGGATTAAGCTAGAAATTGCCAATAAAAAAAGGTGAGGTCCTGAGTTCAAATATTGTTACATACAGTTAATTTAGGGATTAAGCTAGGAATTGCCAATGGAATAAGATTATCATATTGAACTTACTTGAATTTCAAGTGGGTGCCCATGAATTCCCATTCGTCTATCAATCATACAAGAGCCATCAGCGACTAAGAGAGTAGGAAACATATCAAATCCATCGGTCAAACACAGATTGAGAATGAGTCGAATGCCGGTCTGTACATCAACCCTCTCTTGCAATGAGTAGTCCCCCGTGATCTTTCCATATGCTCTCAATAAGATAATCCACCACAAACCTGAAAATTTGCCAACCTATTAATATGCCCTTTATAAAGTTTCATTTGTTCCCAATCAAAATTCTTTTTTCAAATAATTGTCACAGAACCAAAAACCATGTTATATTACCGGAATCAACGGGTGCAACACGTCCAATGGCTGATTCACCGAAATCAGGATCTAGAGTTTCCTCAAATGCTCCATTGCCTTCATCAAGCGGTACACTTTTAACTTTGAAACTTGCTGGCATTAGCCCCTGCCCAGGACTATAACAGTCCACAGTCTTCTCCCAGCTCTAAGACACAAAGGCAACATAGCTTCAGTGCTAAAATTTACAAAAATATAAGGTATGTTAAGAGTAATAGAGTTTCACAGTCTCCATAATTTTCAGGCTTCGATTACGAAGTGAAGCCAAAACCTCATACTTAATGCTAAGATCAAGTATAGCTTCTTGTTACTAATAGAGAAGCAACCTTTACCGGACATACTAAAAGGCAAGCGGTTAGGTTGAAAGTATATCAAGTTTCACATGAAGTAGTAATAATTATAACAGAGAATTGCTTCAAACTACC
Organism: Erodium texanum; assembly: GCA_036897725.1. Taxonomy (NCBI): domain Eukaryota; kingdom Viridiplantae; phylum Streptophyta; class Magnoliopsida; order Geraniales; family Geraniaceae; genus Erodium; species Erodium texanum. Next base: position 4,895 of record JAYMSW010003239.1, on the reverse strand, counting down.
CTTTTGAATCACCCATTCGTGGAAAACAACCTTTTGACAAAATGTGAACTTTAAACTACCCTTTTGAATTGCCCAATTACAGGAGCTAAAATGATAGCGGAGAACATAGAGTGTGTCACTTGACTCAAATGAATCGTGAAAATAAACAAGAAGTTCGGGTCAAAACTGTCTTCAAACTAAAGGATAGTTTAAAGTTCACATTTTATCAAAAGGTAGTTTTCAGCAAGTGGGTGATTCAAAAGGGTAGTAAATAAAAAACAAATAGCAGTACATTAGAGTTTTGGAAAAACCTTAATGATGGGTTCAGTAACCTCGCCATTTCCATGATATCGTTGAGTTTGCCACCCTTGCATAGCACGAGCTGCAGAATCTCTTCTTGCCCTGCCACTGCCAGATAGTGGAGCCTTGTAAGTATTAGCCTGCACAAGAAATTAAGGGAGTTTAATTGCTGAGTCAAATAAACAAACATGCAGGTTGAAGAGAGAAAAGAAAAACGACATCTTAGCAACCGTTTCGACTAAAGTATTTAGGCATGTATATTTTGTCAGTTAATATATCCCATTAATGAAGCGACTGTTCGAGAAGTGTTTAATAGTTTGCCCAGTACCTAAGTTTCATCTATCTCAATAAGTTTTGACTTTTACTAAATACTTCTCAAATTGAAGCTTTAATGCATTTTTTGGCATCCAAGCAGTAGAACATGGCAAAGTTCAATAGGGAGATTCTTATTTTGTAATATAACTTGCACATATAAAAGAAGTAAACACATAAAAGAATTTATTTATCTCAATTAAGTACAAAGAGCTTCCATTCACAGTTAACCATCTAAAATAGAAGGTTAATATTGCTTTTTACCTCAAATTAATATATAAAAGATTTCCATTAAATAAGAACTAAAAGTTCTGTCCAGCCAAATCTAACACAAGTGACGTATCATACCTTGTAAGTAAAAACAAATCAATATATGGCCTTGGTAACGCAATTCCATTTTTACCAGATAACACTGTGTAGGGTTTAAATGAGACTGCACATGATTTTCCATTTATCAGCGAGACTTAGTCTTGCCCCCTACAATATCTAACCATATGTTTTAGAGACTAAAAATTATCAGAACTGCTTCTCTATTATAAAAGCTACCATACTAAGATCCATATGCAAAAATCCAAGTACCATACCCTCTATAGTTTCTATAACCAAAATAAATGAAAACCTAACAATAATAAAAACTCATTGTGCCCTACTACATCCGCACACTCCTCATATACCCAAGTCATGTACTGTTTGACACACTTGTACGTATATTAAGGAACAGTCAACACAATATTAAACCTTCTACATCACAGACCACACATGCATTGGTGCATGAAATGAACATACATAATTGCATCAAATAAGGACGAATCTGAATCCAATTGAAGCACAAAGCAAACAAATGGATATACCTCCTTTTCAACACTAGTTGGCTGTACGAATGGTGAGATAGGGAGTTCAATCTCGCCACTTTTGGCTTTGTGCTTCTCATATTCCAAAAGAGCCTGCAAAAGCGAGAATATCAGAAAATGGAAGACAATATAGATAAGCATGAAAATCAAGGAATATTTGTCAGAGTCCTCATCTTTTATTAGAGCTCAATTATACTGATAAGGGAATGAATAAACCACCTAATAGCTAATAATATGAGACTATGTAACTAATATTGCACCAACTAAATAAACATTACCTTCTCATAGAAAATACGGAAGGTCCATGAGACAGTAGTACATGTCCTGAAAGAGAGATTTACACCATGTGATTATTTATGTCAAGAGCATTTTGAACAATAAAATTAGAAACAAGTAAAGGCGGAACGTTGACATCTGTAGCTTAGAAACTAAACAAAAACATGAAACTTCTCCCTATGAATTTGAAAATAAATAAATAGATAACCTAAGTGTCTGGGTGTCATTGTATTACCAATAGAAGGGAATTGTAATACTAACTGGAAACCTTTAATGCTATCACTTACTTGGGGGGATGGAAAGATTCCCCTACTTGTCGCCACAGCTTGGAAGCAGTCCCCTATGCATAATCATAGAGTTACATGTCAGGACCTCTCTGAACCAATATAATTCACCAATATTTGATCAAATACATAAACCCTAAAACCTGTAAATCAGATTACAACCCTCTAAGGTATACTTGCTGTTTGACACAAAATAACCAACTGATTCTAACAATCTTAAATGCAGTAAGGTAAGCTTGCATTATATGGTTTTTACAAACACTCGAATTATTAGAAAGTTCAACTTACCAAATATAATCAGTGTGCTTAATAGTGAGCCTCGTGTGTTACATTCTACCTTGGCCTTAAATATTATGATATTCCTACTATGCACAATAGTGACAGTAACGTAGACTTTTTACACGTGCGCTTTTCCTGTTATTTTCTTGTCCAGATGCACACTTGACTGGAATTCTTATTTAGTCAATACCCATAAAGCTTTGCCCTAGCTTTATGAAGTATAAAACGCCTCATTTAACCTTTTTTTTTTCCCTTTTCACCACACTAATTACGGTTAACTTTGGATGTATGTAAAATGTAAATTCGAATAATTATTTCCCCTCAGCTTTCTTTTATTAACTATTATTAGACAAAGTAAAACTGAAAAGCCATGGAAAATTTTGCAACCGTATCTGAGTTACCATATCCATTATATCTGCTAAGCAAGCATTTTTATTTGAGCTGACAAATTCTAACTTTTCCTATCATATCCTTTGATAATTTCCAAACGAAAGGGGGCATGTCCCGAACTCAAAAATATAGGGCTATGAAAGTTATAAAGCCCTTCACATTCTAACATGCATAAACCAGAAACCATTACAACATCGGTATTATACTGAACATGACATGAAAACAATATGCGCAAATACCAGCTCGTAGCCACCCAGATTAATAACAGCTCTCCATAACCTACACCATACACAACATAAGCAAACATTAGCCCAAACACAATAAATTAACGTTCTTCTGGGCAATAAACCGGTCTAGTAAACATACTTCAGGCAATTAAGTGGCACTCCATAAAACTTAGGGGGCTTAAAATCCATGGCTCTCTCCTTGTAGAAACTATCCAGCTCCACCATAAATGCAGCCTGTTCCTCTTCTGTTCCTGCACCATCAGCCTCAGCCATCTGCAATAAACGGAAGAAATAGTTGTTCCAAAAGAGCCTTAAGATACTTGGCAAGCCACAGGTTTATACCACTATAGTCTGACAAGACTAGTTCACTCCATCATATAATTGTCGTACCTCAACATCATTCTGTCCAGCATTTGATTTCTTGGTCTCAGCATGCCCAGCTTGAACTTTCATATCATATAGCCCAGAGGAAAGGGGTTTAGCAGCTCCATTCTGTTTTAGAACATCAGCATCTTTGCTATGGATGTTGCTTTCTGGTGATTCTTCTGGACCAGCATCATCAACTTTCACACCATTAGTACCGCCTGGATCGGTTGATTTCCCATTTTCACTGGCCTCTAGACCCTTCTTAGATACCTGCTGTTGAGCACTAGCCTCAACATCCATATTGTCTGATGAATCTTTGGCCAGCTTAAGACTATTGTCCATGTCACTGATATCAATTTTATAGACAAAACATAAAATTAGTAATCACATCGTTATTGATTAACAGTAATAAGATAAACTCAGAATCAGAAAGACACACTTAGTGCTGGAAATGATCTACCAAAAAAAAAAAAAAAAAAAAACAATGGGTGGTTCTGATAAACTTCTTCCTCAGTCACTCCAACATCAAGCCCTAGTCCCCCCTCCGATTCCCCAGAACAACAAAACCGTTCCGATAAAAGAACCACCTTTCCCTCATTTTCCCATTTCATTTTTTTTTTCTCCAGAACCAAACAGAGCTACATGAAACTCCCCAACCCATGTAAACACAAAACCCATTAAACCCTACCTATCGCTTAAAAATCACTAGAAAACGCACGCTCTCCCGATTCGAATCAACCCACAAACACGACCAAAAGCGACGTCTCTCTCAAAAAACAAGCAATGCCCAGGAACAGAAGCTTACCAGCGCGGAGGCGATAGCAAAGGCTCAACGGTCGGTGGTCGGAGGAGAAGCCCGGCGGCGAAGCCTTAGGGTTTCGGCACAGAGAGCGCGGGACGAGGAAGAGAGAGGAGTACTATACGGAGGCAGATTCTGGGAGAGGAGCGATGACGAGTATTTATGCGAGCGTTCATAGAAATTAGCGTTCATGGCAAGTACACGTGTACAGCAGTGTAAGGACCAAGGTGGCGACGCCGTGTACGGCGGTGGTGGAACCAGTAACGGCTGAGGAAAAAAAGGAAAAGGAAATAAAATCGACGGCGAGGGAGTGGCTGGTTCTGGCGTGGAGTGGTGTGGTGCTCTCTGTTACTGTAACAGCAGAGTGTCCTTAAATATTTTTACCTTTGACTACAGCTGGATGATTTGCTTTTATTGGATTTCCGGTTTTGCCCCTAAGGGTGCGTTTGGGTGTGGGGGGTTTGGACCTCTCGTGGATGGTGCTTTAACTTTCGTTTGCCAAACGTGGTTTTTCGGTTTCGTAGTGTATTTAATGTTTTTTATTGGTTTTAATCAGAAAGTACATTTCAGTCATTATGTTTTGTTTTTTCTTTGTTTTGTCATTTCGTTCCGTTTATGGTAAGGAAAAAATGAATATTTATATCTTATAGTAGTGCTTTTCTTGATTGATTTTATCTTAAAAGTGTTTATTTTTTAAAATATTCTCAAAATATGTTATATATATATATGACTAACTATCTAACCTAAACTATGTTAAGTTGTAAACTATGTTAGAACCATAGGATTAGTTTTGATCTAATGATTGTGATTTAATCATACAATTAAACAAACA
>JAYMSW010003238.1:0-12499 GCA_036897725.1 Erodium texanum | reverse complement strand
GTTGCCAGGACGGCAGCGACAACACTCCCTCCGAAATCTGGTAGGGCCATGAACAACGTCTCTTTGTAGAACGAAGTTTAGAACAAGGTAGCTTGCAAGGAGCCTAGAAAGACAAAGTAACACAACAGTACACCTATGATGACCCATTATCCGGTCACAGTGAGATCCATTCTAGGTTAGGTCGAGTGTAATGTGACGTAAAGAGGAAGCCAAACAGTAGGGGTTAGTAAGATTTTATACGGTAGAGGTGGTTGTGAGTCAAAGACAAAATTGCCCTCATCTATCAAACATTATTCCAGAAGTTGTTGAGACTAAAAAACGAAAGTACCTTTAGTTATCAAACATTATCACACAACTGATTTCAGCTAAAAGACGAAACTACCCCCTACAGCTACCGAAGTCTCGCGAACTCATCTCCCTCGAAACCAAAAAAATCAATCCCGACCGTACTACGAAAGCAGCATGCATCACATGCATTCAAGTCTAGTTCATGATGAATTTAATTTGACACACCTGCTCAGAAGCAAAGCAGCATGCATCACACGTTGATGGCATACTACAAAAGATGAAGGCTCAAATAGTTTCAAAATAAGGAATGGTTACTATGCAAAGATAAACTTCGAGATGTTGTAGCCTCCAAGAAGGAGGTGAAAGTTGAATCTTGATCTTATAATGCTATTGATTCATCATCCTCTAAACAATCAATTAGAATGGTGACAAAGTTAACCATTGTGATTTGTACAATAACAAACTTAGTCATTATAAATGATAACACTTTAAAAATAACTATTGTGATTCGAAAAATGTAAAAATCAATTGTTGTGATTGATAAGTTTCAAATAAAAGAATACATTGAAATTTATCTTCTAATTTTACGCCTTACTAGAAACTTCATCACAATATACAGTTTTGAACATACTTCAGGTATTCCGTTACAATTTTTTTTCTGTGTGTAACAACATTAAACAAAATCCTGAAAACACCACATATAAAATGAACACTTAGGAAACATCTCCACACTCATGATGTTCTTGGGAAGATTTGTACAGGCACATGTTGATCAGAACATACCCGAACAGAGACTGGTCTTGTTGTTGTTCTGCTACCTGCGACGCTCTAACTAATCCTCGTCCGACGAATCAGTGTCACTTTGGTGTCGCATCTGCGTCTTCCTCGTACTGTGGTACTTGCTGAAATCGGTACTCTCCATACTGTCGTCGCTACTGGAGCTCCTGACACTGGGCGGGTCCGGGGCAGGCAAAGGAACCGGATGGGTGATGGGTTCGGGTATGGAAAGGAAGCTTAGGGTCATCACAACATCACTGATCAAAGGACGAGCTCCTGGCTCTTCTTGCAGGCACATTGCGCATATTGCAACGGTCTGATTCAAGCTTCTCTCTGGATACATGCCTTCCAGAAGTGGATCCGCCAATAGAGGGAACTTTTTCGGTTCCTTGAAAAATTGTTGTGCCTGTCCAATACACGTAAGCCCGAGATCAGAATTAGTGACTTCATATTCTCATTACACGTCAATACGTATACTCAACTAATTAACTAATTTTTTACTCGTTGAATCCTATCTGATCATGTTTTTTTATCAACAATTCCTGATCTACTCCTACCTCCACCACCGCCCTCCGACAGAGGCCAGAAGATCCACCAGGATTCCAATCTTGAACTTCTTACTTAGTTGTGCTCATTCAGGCTAGCAAAACTATCCTGAGTCCTGAACTCGTGTTTTTATTAGTAATTCCTAATCTACTCCTATCTCCACTATTGCCCTCCAGCACAAGCCAGAAGATCCACTAGGATTCCATTACTGGACTTCTTACTAGGTTGTGTTCGTTCAAATGAGTAAAACTATCCTAGTGTCTTTCAAAAAAAAAAAAAACTACCCTAGTGGGTAACCAATATATTTTGAATATTTATAAGGTGTCATAACATAGTTTGGTCTTATGACTAGATTTGACTTACGTGTACATGTTACAACTTCAGATTATTTGTTGTTCTCATCCAAATGTCAGACTCAACTAATAAGTTGTAGATGAACCAGAACCGTAGCTTGTGTAAACCTATATATAAGTATCTTACTACATAAATCATCGAACACAAACTAGGTTTCTTGTCTTCATCTTGAGTTCAAGGGTGCAAGTTAACATGCATAAATGGGTAATAGAAATTAAGACAGGACAAGGAGATTGAGCATTTACGTACCCATGCAACAAGGTTTTGTTCATCGTTAGGTTTGGTAGTGTCGATGGCTTTCCTTCCCGTGATAAGTTCTAGCAAGACAACGCCGTAGCTGAAAACATCGGACTTCAAAGTGACCTGGCCCGGTGTGTGGCCCCCCGCCGCGCTGTAGCCGTACGTGGCCATGACCCTCGATCCCGGGGCCATCTGGTCGCCGCCGTTGGGGCCTAGTTTGGCCATCCCGAAATCGGACAGCTTGGCGTTGAAGTCGTTGTCGAGCAAGACGTTGGGGGACTTCATGTCGCGGTATAACACCGGCGGACTGGCCTTCTCGTGCAGGTACTCCATGCCCTGTGCGGCTCCGTATGCTATTTTTAGCCTCGTGAACCAATCCAATGGCTTCTTGTCCTCGTTAAAATCTGTAACCAAACACACCAATGAGACACATCTCTACTACAAAACAAAAACAACTATGTATATGTACGTACCATATAAGTGCTGATCTAGAGAACCTCCAGGCATGTACTCGTACACCAAAAGTCTCTGGTCTCCATCTCCACAATACCCTATTAGATCGACCAAGTTCTCATGGTGCAAGAGACTCAGCGTCAGAACCTCGTCAAGAAACTCCTGTTGCTCTTGCATTGTCCTGTCCAGTTGCTTCACAGCCACTACCTATTCACAACACAAACCAAAGGGCACATTAAAAAAAGACAAATAAATGTACATTTTGTAACAAAGCAAAGTACGGGTAATCAAAGATCTGTAGTACCTGGCCGGTCGCTTGGATCGTACCCTTGTAGACTCTCCCGAACCCGCCATCTCCGAGCAGTTGCGACTGCCGGAAGTTCTTGGTTGCCGTGAGAAGGTACCGGAAAGTGAAGATCTTGGCATTGATTTTCTTTTCACCATTGTTAGAATCCCCAGTTGGTCCTGCTCCTTCTGCTTTATCTTTATTATTTGATGCTTCTGCATAATGAGCAAGACCGACAAGAAAATTCTCTTACACATGTTGCCCAAGATATGAAATTTAACACATAACCTTAATTTTGTCAAATACATAAAAATTTTAAACATACAAAGATTAACCTTATAGTTCTACATGATTAACATTGTAATAATTTCAAGGTGAAGTCTACAAACTAAGCATATGTAAGGTTGGACTTCTACTACGTAGACCAAATCATGTCAAGGTGTTTATATATATCCGCTAATGATAATAATAAAAAGGGTAATTCTATAAAACTATTTTTATGAACAGTATACAAACACATGATTTTATAGTAAATTTATATGTACATATAATCCGTAGTAAAATTTTCATATACACATAAGTACCTTTTTGCATTTTCACATGTTACCATGGTATGAAATAGCCAGAAACCAATAAAATATTCGATTTTTTTTTTTCCGTCATGTGACTTAAACTTGACTTTAAAATTTCATAATATCTTAAAATTACTCATTTTCATCCTTTATTCGTCTGGTTTCAGTTTGATTCCGCTCTCGAAATCCTTTTTTAATATGTTGAAATTGGAAGATTATAAGACGAGAATTAATAGATCAAAGATATTATAAAATCTCAAATCACATGACGATTTTTTTATATATAAAAAAAAAGAATGAATATTATCTATTTATTATGAAAATATGTGTTTATCATGCTTTTTTTCGTATTATAAACATATGTGTTTGTGAACAATTCATAAAAATAATTGTGTGGAGTAACGATGCAAAAGAATGAATATATAATGTAAATTACCGTTGGGGTGCTCGACTTGTCCTGCGGGCGGAGGGGATGTCTCTCTCCGGCTGGTCGATCCCTTATTATTCCGAAAACAGGGAAAGCAGCTCATGTTGTTGAATCAAAACAATTTCTTGGAAAAAAATCGAAATTTCTTCCACGATTCTCTTCAAATCAAGAAACCCATAAAGGGAAATGTAAAAAAAGTTTAAAAATTTAACGATCGTCGCCTCCGCTGAGCCGCACAAAAACGAACCAAGAGAAAGGAACAAGAACAACTCAGAATGTGGGGCTCCGTAGCGACTCTCCGGCGGCAGAGAGGCGACGATCTTGCACGAAATTGGAAAAGAGAAAGAATGGTTTGAAGAAATGGGAAGAAAAGGTGAAAAATAAGATAAAAATAAGAAATGTACAGCGAAGAAAAGAAGAGAAACAGAGAGGATCGTAATGGTGTGGCTCGTAACAGAGGATTGGGAGGGTCCCCGACAAAATGGAACCTCAGGTTGTGTGAACGATGTCGGGATCGGAAAAGGGGAAGAGAGAGAAAAGTTCGGAGAACAAGTGTTGTTGTCGGAACGAAACAAAAGAGGAAAATGTGAGACTCTTCCTTATTATTCTCCGAGAAAATTTGAGCAACATGTGTTGTTGCATAAGCTCTGTTTCTATTCCTCTGAACCTCATATGCATGTCATTCAATTTTCGGTTCCAACGGCCGTTACAAGATTTGATATAGAGCGATGTCGTTTTAAGATTCACTAATCAATCTTATATATATCATAAGCTTTTTTTTATACAGTTCCATCTTGGTAAGATCCGGTCTCCCCAACAAATGATATTAGATCCTCGTTCTGTATATCTTATTGTTTATACAAATTAGGTGTCTCTATACAGGACCGGCCTACTCACTTGGCAACTTAAGCGATTGTCTAAGCCCTCCAAGTGGACATGGCCCCGGATTTCAAAAAAATAATAATTAGGCTTTAGTTATCGGCCTGCAAGGCTCGTCTCTTCACGCGTTCATGAGTTTCGGCCTTAGTCAAGGAGGATGACATGTCTTCACGTGTGGGCCGCATGGCGTGTCATTGGGTAGACCAAAGACCGTGTTGGGGATATCAAACGGTGCGGCGTCATTATTGCGTATCAATGAGAAAGAGAAGAGAGAGAGAGAGCCAGCGACACGGCAACACTTCAAGTTTTCAGAGCCAACCGGTCTTTAAAACTAATAGTGGGTCTAGTAGATAAGTCAAGTGGGTCAACTGGTCTAGAAAACCATATCCATAGAGCAACGCCAACGATGAAGTGGTGCCAGCACCGTCACTTCGGACGTGGTGGGATCACGAAGGGATGGGGTTCGTTTTTTTTATCAGAAAAAAAGAAATCCATAAAACGAGAAAAGGAGGTGGCTCCTATGGTGGGAGCCACACACCACAGAAGGAGAAGTAGAAAAGAAAATGACAGAAAACAGAGAACACACCACATACAAGAGTCAAGTACAATAAAAAATAAAATAGAGAGATACAAAATGGAGTAAAAGTAGAAAAGAAAATGACAGAAAACAGAGAATACACCACATACAAGAGTCAAGTACAATAAAAAAAACAAAACAGAGAGATACAAAAGGGAGTAAAAGTAGAAAAGAAAATGACAGAAAACAGAGAAAAAACACTTGAGAACCCCTCCATCCCGATGGGAGAACCCCCAACCCGCTACTCAACACTTAGCCAGTAAACAGCAATACAGAGGACCACGAGGGTGGATCCTCTAGCCTCAGAGAAGCTGAGCAATCTGTGCCCTCCCTAACCGCAGGCCTGAAGGGTCGGTGCCAATCTTCTAAACTTCATGAGTAAAGCAGGGTGAAAAATAGAGAGAGAGTGCGACGTGGCTGTGGTTGTTTAGTCCTAAAGCAGGGACAGGGCTACGCGGTATCGTCTCCCCGCAGAAGGGCGATGCCGAGACAACATCGTTGTCAAAACTTTTGTACGCAGTGCCAGCACCAGTATCGAAACCCTAGTACCGTTTGGCACCGGCCCGTTGGCCTTTCCCTTAAGGGAAAGTCCAACGTTTCACCGGCGCCAGTGCTGCCACCTCGGGCACGGTGGGGTCAGTGCATGATTTGGGCACCAGTGCTGAAATAATAAAAAAAAAAAAAACAAGACCAATGGACCGGCTCTCCAACACCGGTGCCAAAGAGAGAAGGGATAAGGAGAAAGAGGGAGGAAGCCACCTCCGTAGACGTATGTCGCAATCTCCGCCTCAACACCGTTGCTTGGCATCGACTACACGCATAACTACGGTGTCGTCCCATCATCATCAACACCAGTACGTTTAGGCGCAGTGTAAATACTAATGTCAAAACCCTGACACAGATGGGTACCGTAATATTAACCTTGCCCTAAGGCATATGAGCAAATCACATTTACGAGCAAATCGATGTGATGGAACTGATTATGAAAAGAAGAATGTTAAAAATTCACAAAAAGAAAATTAATATATACATTAAGCTCATGATATGTGTAATTCTAGACTTGTGAATCAGACTAGTGCTCGTTAAGTATATCATAAGCTTCCTTCTATTGCTCCTCTTTGATAAAGGTAAACCTGATCTCCTCAATTATGATAACGAGGGAATGGACGGATATCCTATTAACAACACTCGTGTTAGTATCTCACATGTAAAATATAAGAAATCATTTTGTTATATTAATAAACGTTCTTATGTTAGATTAAATAGTATCAATTTAAACTTGTGATCTACATGTCACTAACATCTTCAAACCTCCATTATCAACTTCAGTGATGACCTTTTTTTTTTTTTACTATTATGGACTTTAACAATTCCAAACATGGGAGTTTGGGGTTGGACTGGAACATACTCGAAGTCCAAACATTTCGAGTATTATTTCTTAAAACACACAAGTTATAGTAAGAAATCGTTGAAAATCAGGTATTGGAGTTTCTTAAACACAGAAGCTATTTTGAGTAAGAGTGTTGTCTGTGAACTTGTAGGTTGAATTAGGGACATGCAAGCACCATATCTGGTTTGACTCAACTATATTCATCAATTACGTCATCTGATGATGTAGGATAAAAATGTTTCTATTTTCGTAAGGTCTATCTTTTGAGAATTTATTCTATAAGAAATTTTGTAGATTCAAAATTTATTTACTCCAAGAATACTTTGTGTGCTTGGTTAAATTTTTTTCAACACATATTAATGGCTTGACCGTGTGAGAGTCTCACATTGTGTAGATCTTAATCAAGAATTAGCAGCAACGATAAAATTAAAACTTCTGTCTATTAGATTGAGTTTTTAGAAGAATCAAACCTTAATATGATATCAAGCGTGATTTATCTTCCACCTAAATTCTTTTATGACATCTTAATCCTATCTAACGTCTCATTGTTCACGAGCTAAATCCAGCACTCACTACCACTTGCACGTGAAAAAGTGTGTTCTCATATAGAAGTTTCTCATAACACCAAATACTAATAACATATTACATATTTAAACTTCTTTAGATGAGTAGGTGAGTCACTGATTTTATTTGTATTGCATGACTAGCTACTTTGTTCAATATCACTATATGAAGGATTTTGATTCAATGTCTTTACAAGTTTATCAAATTTCTAGCATTTCCTTTAAAACCAATTCGTGTTCCAAAACAAGCAAATCTTTTTGCTTTATTCTTTGGGAAAAAGCTTGAAATTGCGTATTCGCTTTCTGACCCAAGTCATTGCTATATATATTATAAGGACCATATTAGGTTGTTTAATCTAATTAAGTAATTTGACAATCCAGTACCATATCGATATTATTCATACTTATCTTAATCTAATTAAGTAAATTCATACTCATCAAGAATTTAGTGGATTTTAGTGGCACGATATTCTTCATTTTCGTGTTCAATATACTAATTAACCCAGCTGTAACAACTGGTCAAAAACTCAACTTAAGAAAAAAGTATCAACTCTTGTGAAAAAAGATCGAGTAACGGATGGAAATAAGAAAAGCTATTCATTTTAAATTGAGTTAAAAGTATAAAATATTTGTAACTACAACTCTTAGTAACGTTACAACAAAACAAAGAAAAAGTGAAAATGAGTTTCTCTTTCTTTTACATAAATGAGCAACTTCTTTTTCCTTCATGCATACGTCAACAGGTGATAAAGCTGACGTTCTTAATTAGAGGCTATTATATTCCGATGGTTTAATTGAAGCCAAATCGTGTTTGTCATGCATTAGTAATGTTATATAATTTGTTTTAGTATATCTATCAAATAGATATTAATCGTAATATTCGTACTTACCAATTTATACTTTTAAATAAGTTGAGTTCTATTATAATATCAAAGAATAGTTTATTTTTCAAACTGTCATCTACACGTTTTTATCTGTCTTAATTCAAGTAAAAGATTCACAATTTACACGCCAAGAAATTACACAAATTATGGTCCTTCAATTTGTTGAAGCCAGCCAGTTAACAACATTTTTTTTCTGACGAAATGTTGACAACATTATATAGCTGGTTTGGAGCTGTGAAAAGAGAAGGAAAAATACAAAGAAAAATACCTTAGATTTGATTGATAGGGACATGATGTTCACATCAACGCAAAAAAATAAATTATATTTTATACAAAATATGATATTATTGTAATGATAGGGAGGAATGAGAACTGATAATATTATGTTTATTATATAAATTCTATGTCATTTTAACCACAATCTTTGATTACGATAAGAGTTATGTGTTCATTATCAAAAATTCTTTTTCTTATACTTTTGTTCGACTAAATCGAAATTCATTTAGTAGTAAACTCATCTCATAAACTTGTGGTGACAGAAAATTGAAAATCTATTTGTAGCATATATGTATTGTTGGGGTTGATATTGGTTGATTAACTCAATTGAAAGAACTTTTTTGATTACGAAAGGAAGATTTTACTTTTCCCTTATCGGCATTGGAACGTAGAAGTCCTTTTGCTTTCTCGGTGACGATTCCTCGACTAGATTTTAGAATCGACCATAAACCTCAAAAAAGGTTAGATTTGGACAAGAACAGGGAGGATGGAGAGTATGGACGAATATAGATAATACAAGACATGTGTGATGCTTATGCTCACCATAACTCATGAGATGGTAGCCTAAGAACCCATTGTCTACCTCATGAGAGTTGAGATGAGTTTGAGAGCCTCTTCACCATATACCAACCACCATCGGTTGCTTCTATCTCTCCTCACGAGCTGATATGAGGAAAATCTACCTAATAATTTAGGTAAATTAGTCGTCGCGGTACGGTAGTGTACCTATCAATGTAATACAGGGCTTTCTAGGAAAGAACCTGAGTTATCGAATCCGTGCGAGCAAAAAGATACTAACACTATCCTAATTGCTTATCAAACAATCTTGGATCGTTAAAAAGGTTTGATTTTGGTAACAATAACGAGTAATAGGTTTGAAAGCAAAGTAATCAAATGTTCACGCAAGTACAACGAGAGAGTAAAAAGCAAATTATCAATGAGTTAACAATATCTAGAGTTCTCGGGTTCATAAGGGCACATGCATTGCAATGATTCAATAACCAATTCCACATTGTCGATTGTTCTAAGGACAACGAATTTCCTCTACTTCTAATCCTAATTCCTTCGCAGATAATTAGGACCCTACCAAGTACTAACCACCTAGTTATTGCTAATCTAGATGTAGGAAGCCTTAATGCATTACCTATTCGTGGAAATCACTAGGTTTCAACTAGGTCTATGACTATTGCAATTGTGTTGATCCTATTGCCGCTATTTAGAATCTAACGCAACTCTTATTAATCAAATTCCGATCTCTAATCTCCCTTCGCATGTGACAATTAGTGATCTAACATTTCTAAGTTTAGGTGATCATTCTAATCCTAGATTTAAGTTCAATCAATAAGAACCCTATAGTTGAAATCAACAATTGTGGAATTAAACAATAATCATTACAATTATGAAACCCTTAATCCCCCATGAACCCTATATTGATGATTTAGTTGTTCATGGCACTCAAAGAAGCAATCAAACAATAAGATGATGAAGGAAGTATATTCGATACAAAAATATCGATTTCGATGATACAATCTCCTTAGCTATTGCTCTCAAGCTCACAAATTTGTTCCTCTCTGTCAATACAGCGTGAATCCCTTTCTTTCTGACCTGAAACAACTTTATATCTGATAAAAATCGCAAGGAAAAAACTGACCACTCACCACGCCCGTGGTGAGTGTCATGCTAAAACAGTGTGTAGAGCTCGTGATTACCTTCGATATGAAATGTTATGTGCCAAAATTGGAGCTCGTATGAGAGAGTTATGTCATGCGAAAGATCAACCCTAGTATATAATTCCTTCAATGTTTTTTGTTCTATTTTCTCCAAAAATACTCATTTTTGCTCTGTTTTCTTCTGCCACAGCCAAAATATACCAAAAAACATAAAAGAGAATAATTCATCATAAAAGTAACTCAAATGGGTTCGAAAATAGCTAAAACGTGGGTAAAATATGTCGAATTAGACACTAAAATGCGCCTGCATCACCAATCACAATGATCTCATCTACCTCTCCATGCAAACCACCTTTGATCTACTCTACCTTTTTGTGTGCAAGAATATAAATGAATCTTATGACCGGTGATCTTTTCCATTAGCATGACTACAATGTTTTCGTGATCCTCGAGCATTTCCTATCGGTAGGGATTGAATTGTTATAAAACCGATTAGGTTTAAGCCTTCAACCTCTCCCTCTTCTTCTGGGTCAAGTTGAGCTCTCCAAGGGTAAGAGAGGTGGTCGACATAGAATAGTTTTATGTGTGTTACTTTTGTTTCAGCAAATGGCATCGTCTCCATCAGATTCAAGAGTCACAAAGAGAAGAAGGATACCATGACTTCCGAGTAACGGACAGGGTTATGAAAGGGTTAGGGTTTGTACTTCCATAGGACTAAAATTATATGTGCAGATTTATAGATGTAGACCCGATCTGTCCGAAATCCAGTCGGACAAAACCATACTAAAATTTTGATCCGTTTGGTGCCGATGGATAACGAGTCTTAGTTTGTGACATTCGCAAATAAACAAATATATCCGTGAAGGTATAAGTTAGACCAGATACCTACCCGTAAACATTCCTATTGCTAACACATGTACCTATCGATTTCGACTTGTTAGATCTAGAATGTGATCAGCTCTATATCTATTCCCTATTACATCATAATTCAAACATATTGTATATCTATTCACACTTCTACATGATGAATGTTTCAACTCACAATTATTTTTTGAAATTCTAGTCATTTCCTCGTAACCTTGTTTATTAAAACAATAAAAGTTATCAATCAATTAAATCTATAACATCAACATATATCATATATGATATATGATATGAAATAAATACCATTCATTTATTTTTCTGTATTTAAAAATTTATGTATAGATTAAGTTAACACGTCTCAATCAAAATGAACTAGACTTGCATTTGGTAGGCTAAATCTACCTAGTAATCACTAATTCAACTAATATCCAAATAAAGAAAATATAAAACGATCATTTACCAATACTTAACCTCTCCCCAATCACCTATAAAAAAGAATAAATACATGAAAATGTTCTGAAAAATAGAGAGAAAGAAAGAAAAAAATCATTTTTCTTTCTCTTCTATAAATTATATCGTCACACGGTCACTTTTCCTCCGCCCAGAAAAAAAACAACCACGTACGATGATCACCGGCAAGGACGTGTACCAGGTGCTGTCGGCGCTGGTGCCGATCTACGTGTCAATGTTCCTGGCGTACGGGTCGGTGCGGTGGTTCAAGATCTTCTCGCCGGCGCAGTGCGCGGGGATCAACAGCTTCGTGGCGGTGTTCTGCATCCCTTTCCTGTCGTTCCACTTCATCTCCGGCAGCAACCTCTACACCATGAACTTCAAGTTCCTCGCCGCCGACTGCCTCCAGAAGCTCGCGGTCCTGGCCGCCCTCCTCCTCTCCCCCCCCTTCTTCTCCGCCGCCGTCCGCATCGAGTGGGTCATCACGCTCTTCTCCATCGCCACCCTCCCCAACACCCTCATCATCGGAATCCCCCTCCTCACCGCCATGTACGGCGACTTCTCCGCCTCCCTCATGGTCCAGATCGTCGTCCTCCAAAGCGTCCTATGGTAAGCTAAAAAAAATGACTTCAATTACTTCTATTCAAGTTGTGCTTATGGTGTGTAGAGTGAAACGTGAGTATTGAATTACTCTGACAGGTACACTATCCTGATCTTCCTCTTCGAATACCGAGGAGCGATGATATTCATACGTCAGCAGTTCCCCGATACTGCTGACCGCATAGCGTCAATCCGTGTCGACTCTGACGTCATCTCTATGAGCGGGAGGGACGATCTGGAGGCCGACACTGACGTCAGCCAGGACGGGAAGGTACACGTGAAGGTGAGAAGGTCGTCGATGTCCTCGTCGTCGTTTCAAAGGATGCCTTCCTTCAATCACAACAACAATTACAACCTCACGACCCCGAGGGCGTCAAATCTGACCGGAGTAGACATCTACTCC
>JAYMSW010003237.1:0-12500 GCA_036897725.1 Erodium texanum | reverse complement strand
CCTCTTATCTATAGGGTCGCGGACGCGATATAAAGAACAATAAATCTTATGATTTGCAAAAAAAAAAAAATGAAAAGAGAATGACAGGTTAGCTTATCACCCAACAAGCTAAGAAAGGAAAGTGCCCACTTCACTTTACATCTGTACAAAAATGGAAACATTTTTATGATCACATTAGGAATAAATTAGATGTTTCATGTATCTCTATTCTCCATATTTACCACTAGTTGTAATTGTTAAGGTACATTATTTTATTGATGCGAGTTAACAGTCTTTGTCTCACAAACTTACGATTTTGTAATACATTTTTTACACATAATTTTTTTTAATGAGTTTTTACTAACACTTGATTACCACACAATAAAATGACGTAATTCACTTAGATTATTTGAATTTTTTTTTTTCAAAGATCCAGTTTTCGTTACTTTTTAAAACTATGGTACGTACTATGTATGATTAATTCGAAAACTTGTAGAGCTAAAATTCGAATCTTAAAATAAAATAATAATTTCCTCGCGCTTCAAGAATCGAATCCTTATCCTACAAAAGCAAGATAGAAGGGCAAAAGCGTAACATCACATAGTGAAATAATCGAGATCACATCACATCTGTGTAATAAATAGCTTTTAATCTGTCCCATTTCTCAACTATTCTCAGTGTTCACACTTCACACTCTCACTGCCAAAGCATGACCACGGCGAGGAAGAAGAAGCCGACAGCCATGTCTCTCACTCTGAAGCTCTACTTCTCTGTATCTCTGCTGCACCTGTGCCTCACTGCACTCGCGTTACCTTCCGAGATCCGTTTCAATTCGTCGGCGACCAAGCTCCCCTTCCGATTCGACACCGGAGGTCTGAGCAGAGCAAGCTTTCCCAGAGGTTTCGTGTTCGGGACTGCCACTTCGGCTTTTCAGGTCGAAGGAATGGCCGATAAAGATGGAAAAGGACCTAGCATCTGGGATGTCTTCTCCAAAGTTCCTGGTACCATTTTAGCTATTTTGATTGAACTTGATTTGTTCGTTGGTTTTTCTTGAACTAGTACCGATTAAGGTAATCTAAACCTTGATTTTGTAGTTTTGGTAATGATTCCTTAACTGGTTTGTTAATACCTCTTGATTTCACATTCATGTTGTAATGGGGTGTGATGTGGTGGTCACAGGGCGTGTTGCGAACAATGATACTGCCGAGGTCGCTGATGATCAGTATAATCGATACAAGGTGTTGCTTACATTTCTCGTTTTGCAGTTAATTTTTGATGGTGTAGCTCATATTTTTTGTATGTAACTGTTACATTGATGGTGCAGGAAGATGTGGATATCATGGCAAATATAGACTTTGATGCTTACCGTTTCTCGATATCCTGGTCTAGGATTTTTCCAGGTGCTTTGTTTAACTGTTTTTTTAGCAATAAAGTTCAAATTTTTAGTGTGTAGAGGATGTTCTAAATTGATTTTGGTGTGTAGAGGGAAGTGGAAGAGTTAATTGGAAGGGGGTGGCTTATTACAATAGGTTGATTGACTACTTGCTTCAGAAAGGTAATAGTTTTCATAAACATTCTGTTTCTTATTAAATGAATGAGCTAGTTTACCTTATAAATCATTAATGTGTTTGGAAGGCTTAATTCCTAACTCTACAGTAGAAGCATGACTTCAACTAAGATGAACTTTGAACCCTATTCAGATATCTTGTTGGTTGTGTTTATGTTGCCCAGAATGTTAATGTTTTCTCAAAGGGTATTTCAAAAGCAGGATATTTGTAAAACCTTAGCCCATATATGTTCTAATTGTAAGGTATATTGCCGAGTCTCGTATAAGAATGGTACACAGTGGCCAGTGGGCCATAAGGATTGAGAATGGTGATATGAAGAGCTTACTTGTCAAAGTAAAAGACGATGGAAAGCTTCACTTTTTATGTATCCGTGCATATGATTGAGGACAAAGTCAATGGAACTATGCCCGTGACAATGTTGTCACTTGAAATAATTACTGGCCAGTCAATTTTTCTTTATACCTTTAATTCTATTGGCCTTGTAGGTATTACTCCATATGCCACCCTATATCATGGTGATCTTCCCCAAGCTCTTCAAGATAGATACAATGGATTTTTGAGCCGCACATTTGTGTAAGTGAATCACCTAACGCTCTTTTATGCAATGGTTTCTGCTTCTTTCAATTTCTACTAGATGAAGTTCAATGATGCATGGTTTGAACATTGCAGGAAAGACTTTGCTGATTATGCTGACTTCTGTTTCAAGGCATTTGGTGATAGAGTTAAGAACTGGATGACTTTTAATGAACCAAGGCTTATAGCTGTTTTTGGTTATGATAATGGTGGAGGTCCTCCTAATAGGTGCTCTAAGGCATTTGGTTGTGCAGCTGGTGACTCTGCCACAGAGCCTTATATTGTGACCCACAATGTGATTTTAGCTCATGCAGCCGCAGTCCACAGATATCGTGTTAAATATCATGTTTGTTACTGATCTTTTTACTTGATAGTTTCTACTGAATCCGAAGGGTTTTCATTTTATCGATAGATAGTGATATGATTTTTCAGGGGAAACAAAATGGAAGAGTTGGAATTGTACTGGATTTTGGTTGGTATGAGCCTCTTACCAGATCAAAGGCTGACAACTACGCAGCTCAAAGAGCAAGAGATTTTCACGTTGGATGGTATAATCCAAGTCTCATTTGTTTTTAGAAATTTATGCTTGTGTCTGCTTTTAAGGGTTTCATAGGTTTAACTTAGTTGGGCTACTCAATTTACGTTGCATTGAAATGCTTAACTGCAGACGCAATTCTATCAGCATATGGTATAAGAAAGTACAATACCTTATTTAAATGTTTGGGTCTGCAGTTATTTATTACCTATTAATTTAACCATGCAGGTATCTGCAGCCCCTACTGTATGGTGAATATCCTAGAATAATGCAACGAATGGTTGGGAACAGACTCCCAAAATTTACTAAAGAAGAGGTGAAGATGGTGAAAGGCTCGTTAGATTTTGTGGGCATTAATCACTATACTACTAGCTATATTTATAGTCCTATGAAGCCTAATCCAGTGAACACAAACTATCAATCAGATTGGAATGTTGGATTTTCAAGTAAGTCTTCTCTCTAAAACCAAGAAAAAAGTTTGTAAATTGATTTAAGAAGCCTTCAACAACCAGATAATTCTTTTTATTTGATGTGTGTTTGTATTTTGATTCTTGCAGATGATCGAAGAGGAGTGGCAATTGGTGAAAGGGTAATTTAAATAATAACCCGATCATATTTACCTTTTATCTTCCTTCAGCGTTCTTCTGTGTTATGCTTATATTTATGCTCCAGGAAAATGAGTAATTTTAATTTCTGAACCAAATATTTACATATTTTCATTCATCTCTCAGGCAAATTCAGTGTGGCTGTACAAAGTACCATGGGGCATGTACAAGGCCATGATGTACATAAAACAACATTATGGAAATCTGGTGATAATCATCACAGAAAACGGTAAGCACTGCAAATTCACCATTGTACCTTAAACTCTACTTCATGTATATATCCATGTTACATGCTCTCTTCTTCACAGGTATGGATGATCCCGGTTACGTCAAACCACCAAAGGCATTGCATGACACTGCAAGAATCAACTTCTACAAGTACTACTTGACCGAGCTGAAAAAAGCAATTGACGGTGGAGCTAATGTTGTGGGCTACTTTGCATGGTCATTGCTGGATAACTATGAATGGTCGGCGGGATGTACCAGTAGGTTTGGGTTAGTTTATGTTGATTACTCAAACCTGAAGAGGTATCCAAAAATGTCTGCATATTGGTTCAAGCAGCTACTTCAGAAAAAGCATTAAGCTTCGTTCTTTCTATGTATGTATGTGTATGATACTTTTCCTCAGTATGGAACTGTGTAAGGTTAATGAATTTGTATGGAATTTGAGTGTTCTAGTAGCAACTTATTTGGTGCCTATTGTTAGGGCTTTGTTATCAAATTAGTGGTCATTTAGGATTATATTTTTTTAAAAAATGCAATCAACGCCTGTTTGTCCAACTGGTCAAGCACTTGAAGTTGAATTTGGATTTAGGAAACCAAGCTTCAAGTCCCAACAGACAGTTGTGGGTATTGATCCATTTAATTGTTAACTGATCACTTCATAAACATATCGAGGTCTTGGTTTAATCAGACTTTAATACAAGACAAAAAGGCATTTTCATTTCAAAAATGTAAGGATAATTTACATTTGCTAAATCAAATTCCCATCCTCTTGGCAGATTCAATCATGCCTAACCTATTCTTTCGTACCTATATCGTTTTGGTGACAAATTGTGCATCATTCGTGGGGAAAATATGGCTCCGAATGGGAAAAAACTCGATTGTTTCCACACAATATGAGCAAAACATACGAAGGATGCAGATTCAACCACTTCCCAACAATGGCATATGCACCTATTCCATTACCTGCTGGGGTTTAGGTGGGACGTAATGCGAGTTGCCCAAATCAATACTAGTATGTGAAAATGGGTTCCATCTATCAAATACCATTCGTCCCCCTCGACCGATCCTGCCATGAAATCTACCGTTACGTGCTGAAGAATCCACGGGGGCCACAATGCCAGCTGCTACCAATTTTTCTGGAACCAGTGGCTTTGAAAACAACATTACAGGCTCAAGAGGATCCTGCATTTTCACACAGCAACAGAGATTCGCATATTAGGGGCCATCTTATTTATTTCTTCCCAACTTCTTTTGGGCCCCTCTCTCTATCCATCCCTTGTAGAGCCTCTCTCAAGGTGAGGGTCACAAAAATTTAGGGCTCTCTTATACATAAGGGAACTCATGCTCGATACATCAATCTTAAAAGTTCTCAAAGAATCAAAAACTGTTTGGTGCTCCCTTGCTTCTACATAAGCAAGGTCTTTTGCTTTGATACACCTGATTTAGTTGATAAAAAATAACTCATTCCCAAACCCGGGATCGTAACAGCCTTTTATAATATAATGACAATGGAGATTTAAAAGGGGAGAGATGTGTACCACTTTATGAAGCCATCCTTGCTGAACATTTTGTCTTCTTAAATCTTGTTTTGTGCTTTCTGCATTAACTACACCTACACTGTAGTCATTGTAATGTGGATGCTGTACTGGAGCGGGTTGTACGTGCAAACGAGTGTTTTCCATTTCATCTGAGTCCTCTTCACTTGAGCCAAACTTGCAAGAGTTGGATGTAAAACCAGAGGCTGCCAAGCTATCCTCGAGGAGCTCAGTTTCATGCTGAAAACGGATAACAAGTACTAAACTAATTACCATAAGGTTGCATAACAAATATTACTGCCCTCAAATAATGCTTGCGAGACCACTAGAATACCTTGTACTTCAGTTGGAGGTTTTGAAGGCTGACTTCACTCTCCATGACATCTCTCTTTTTCTCCTCTCTCTGCATTTACACATATGCAGAGGCAATTCATGATCCAAGAGATCATCACAGTTTACATAAATTTGCACTTAAAGAACTCACTCAAGATGATACCTTGATCAAAGCTTCCAATAGGAACTTGGCTTGGTCGAGATTACGCCTGACCTGAGAATATACAATTCCAAAAGAAAATGATATCAATTTTGATGAAATTGAAAATCCACAAGTAAGATTTAAGAGAGGCAGTCACCTGGCGAAGCTTGTCAAATGATTGCACATTGTTTTCCCTTCTTTGCATCTGTATAAAACAATATCATAGGGAGCTTAGGAAACAACTAATTTAAATAAGAATTATAGTGTTTTGCCTCGGGTTTATTACCTGTACTTCCCAAAAGGAAACAACTAATATGAATAAGAATAACTGTGTTTTGCCTTGGGCTATTAAAACAATTATAAACCATTCCCGAACTCACCCTTCTCGTGTGAAGCCTATGGGCTTTCTCCCTTGGCCTAAAGACATTGTACGGGTTGGTATCAGTAACTGGTGGAGGCGGCTGCATAAAGAGAGTTGTAGTCAGTGGGTACCCTTAGGTGATACGTGATGTGGAAATTATTCCATGCAACAATGACTTGTAAGTTTGTTTTTAACACAGAGAAACAGCCATTTGGTAATAATACTAACCTGCAAATGTCGCAAGATAGGCTTCTGCCATAGTTCACGCTGAAGAGCAAAAATGGGACAAAAGCAATAAATCAATATGTTACGCTATATAACTAATAAGATAACCAGGATAATATTACAATAAATCCTACCCACTTCCACTCCAAACCATATGAAGAAATTAAACCAGTCATTTTTTTAGTTGCTAAGAACGTATCCAACCAGAGCTATGTCTATTTCATGTTTTGTGAATATATATAATAAGTTGTTTTCAAAAGTGGTTAGCCATGCGGCCCATGCCACAAAATATTTAAGTGCTTATTCGCAGAATATATTACCCATAAAAACACCATGTAACATGAAAAGCCAAAAGTTCTCACCGGGCACAATTGTTCTACCTTGAGGACCCCAATCTCATAATTTCACGAAATCTTAACACAGTATTTGAAACATACCTTCTGTTTCCAGTAATTATAAACAGTCTGGAAGACTCCATATTGAATGGACTGAGACTGAAGAGCCTTTACAAGAAAAGGAAAGAAAGATTACAATGGATCATCAACAAAGTAACAACTCACATAGTAGATATTAAAATGCATGATCAATCAAACATGAAGACAGAGAAAGGAAGAGAAAAATTGTTCTGGCTTGTCATTTGGAGTTGTAACTTACAAGATTTGCTATTGTAACACTGTGCATCATTTACTATAAGCTAGTATGAGGCCGGATTCCAAGACTGTTCTTAGGAGCGCACGTAGTATCCCATCTCTAAAGAGAACTGTGAAGCATTATATGTATAGTTGTGTTTGCTATTCTATTACTTCATCTTCTTGGTTGGGATTTTTTTTCTTTTCCAAATTTGATTCTAAGTTGGTATAAGTTTTATTTTTGTAATCAATCTATTCACTCACTCTCTAAATGAATGCCTTGGGACCTAACACGTAAACATTCATAAACGATCTATACCAAAAATTAAAATATGAGAACTATGAGAATTTAGCATTATCCCTACCAATCTGAATCATGGGTAACAAGATTGAAATAAACCTAACTAAAGAGCTCTGAATTTGATAGATAAGAAATTTTACTGCATGACAAAACAGAGGCTGAATCTGCGGGGTCATAGTCAGTCATGACTTGAACAAAAACAATGTAATAACAACCACTTCCAGAGTCAAAGTAAAGTTGTCACCTCGATAGCAGCATCAACTTGCAAAAGTACAGGAATTGGAGAGCCAAGAGTGGGTGTTATGACGCCTGCTCTTTCCCGAGCTTTGTGATCCAATACCTCCAACTTATAAAGAAGGGCCTCAAACCTGAATGCACAATAAAATGTGCATGATTATAACTACCATAAGAGAAGAAAGAGGAAATGAAAAATACATTAGACTATGATTGGTTGGAAAATAAAGAAACTGTTAAGTCGACTAGAATCATTCAAGGGCAATAATCAGCCTCAACCCAGGATGGATGAATATGGCCTTGAATCCTTATTGTCAGGTATTGAGATTTGAGATAATAAGTAGAATTGAAAGGCAAACATACAAAATAAATAGGTTTGCAAAGAGTCAGATTTTGTATGTAGAAGTCATTTGTATTCCAAAAAAAAAAAAGGAAAACTAATGCACAGCATATTCTAGGACCAAACCAAAGTGAAAAAATAAAAACAAAAACTAGGGCAAGGTGATGGAAAGGATAATCTTGTCAACTTAATTACATTTCTGCTGCAAGAATCACTTTTTCTTTGTTCAACTCTTCAAGCCAATCTTCATCCTCATTGTCGAGGTCATATTCAACAAAATCTCCAAGCTGGGTACAAGCTACAAAAAAGTTCAAAAGTATTAGTATGTTAATATCAGTCATTGACATCAACAAAAGTAGTCCTTACAACAATTTCTGAACCACTCAATAGTAAATATGTATTTAATCTACAAACCTGGCCTTCCACGTAAATATGATGTCGGTTGAGCGAAAACCGGAGGAAAGTCTGTTAGGTACGTATCTACAGTAGCAGATTCGGGAATGGGTATTTCAGAAGCCACTTTCTTAGTTGGGATTTGATGTGCCTAAAGGACAAACATCTTTGAGTTAGTTCAAACAATTTGTTTATGCTTACCAAATTGATGCTGTAGCAAATGGCATGCATATGCTGATTAGCTTAAACAACTTTTGGTGTCAAGCTTAAAATCAAACAATCCTAGTATCTGGTGAAGTACATGCGGTGTAGAAAACTTGTTGGCCATTTTCAGGAAAATAAAATTTTACTATTACACAACATTGATGAAGAATAATCAATATGAAGTAATTTCATGAGGTCCCGGCTTAAAGCAATTAATAAGTACCTCATTATCAGCCTCTGCAGCAAAACGTAGAAGCTGACAATTACGCGTAGAAGTTGGTGTCTCTTCGTCTTCAAAGTCTTTAGCATTTTTGATGACTGGGAGCTTCTTTAGGAAGTCAACAGGGCGAGGCCTGAATGACAACCTGCTCATGTCTGCACAAGTCTAGATGGCTGGTGTACTGTTTCTGGTCTAATGCAACCTCAACTGAACTTTAAGAGAAGAGATAAGCTATATGTTAGTTCAAACATGACAGATCCAAGCCCTCCAAAGCTATCTATCACTAGAAAATCATCACCCCCACAATATCAAACAAGTATTTAGGAGAAAAAATCCATGGAATGACAAAGGTCAGGGTACAGAACTTCAGAGATTTTTCACAATTGAAGGTTTATATACGCACACGCATTTCCAACTCAGTTTTAAGCAACTGTGATCAAGAGTCAACACCAAACAAAAGTTCTCAAGTAGAAAAATTATTGACATGACAAACAATTCGTGTACTTCAAAATCTAATCCAGCAACCACTAGAAGGCTTGAAAGTAGGCCATAAAAGAGCACTTCAGTATTCAGAGTCAACATGTGCCAAGAAATTAAAACTGAGGCCGCATGTGAAATTTATTCAGAACTACAGTTACCAGAATAAAAACCCAATGAATCATAATGACCAAGAATAATAATTCACATATTAAAACAATAATTTCTAACACTAAATTCTTATTATGGAAAAAGTTCTATTATTTACCACCTCCACCTGAAAGAAAGAAAAAAAAAGCAACAAAACCCAATCAACCTTTCCTCATTTTATTCTTTTTTCCTCCAGAAATTAGCTTTTATCCAGAGCATGGGCACATGTTCAGCTGATCTTTCGATAACATATAGTGCATTTTGAACATTCCATCTGCAGATTGATTTTTCTTTAAATTAAGTTTTGAAATTTTTTCATCAATCAACAATAACCGGATCAATCCAAATGTGCGAAATCCCATATTCTTCGTGATTTCTATTGCAAATAATCAGTAAGATGCTACATTAGGGTTTTGTTTAGCAATGGGTATTAATACGAACCAACTGCACAAAATCGATAGTTATAAAAGCTAGGGCACGAAGTATTTGAGCTTAAGAACCGTATGTACCTCGCGGTGGCACGGCGATGAGGTGCGGCGGCGAGAGAGAGCGGAGCTGAATGAAAGAGATGGCCCAGATCCAGGGTTCATCTCTTCAGATAGAACTCAAACGACATCGTTTCGTTTCAAACCAGAGAAACAACGTCGTTTATTCAAATGGTACCCGCGCGGATACTTTGGATTATTGAATTTAAATATGTATATATTTTTATTCCAAAAAAATAATATGTATATATTTTTAGGCGTCAAAGTTAACGGCTTACCGTTATCGTTAGAGTGACCGTTAACTTCGGAGCCTTTCGGTGTGCCCAAAGAGAAAGGTTGGTGCTTTCTTGCTTCAATCTGTCACAGTATGGCTCTCGCTCTTTCTGGTTCACTCACCTGCGTGTCTTCGTCTTCAACCTCTAAATCGGCGTCAATTTTTGCCCAATTCGACCGGAGATCGATTAGGGCAAGTGTGGGTTTCCGGAAATTTTGCCCAATTCGATGCTCATCGAACCCCATTGGGAAATCCTTCAGTACCTGCAAGAATTGCAAGGGCCAGTTCGATCCTTCCTCAAATCACCCTCGTGCTTGTCGCTATCACACTGCCCATTTCGGCGGTACGTACTACTTTTACTGCCTCTGAGTCTCTGACCCTTTTACAATGCCTTCATTATTATGCATGTTCACTGATTTCTGTGGCTATTGTTTGGAAATTTAAGAGGTTTTGTGAATTGGGTGTGAAGTTTGAGTGGTTTTGTGAGATGGGTAGCTGTTGAATTTAGTTTCTGATTCTGAGAATCGAATATGCTTGATATGCTGGTTGAGGCTGTTGTTCGAGAGATTGACTTGTTCATGAAGCTTGGAAATTTAAGAGGTTTTGTGAATTGGGTGTGAAGTTTGAGTGGTTTTGTGTGATGGTTGCTGTTGAATTTAGTTTCTGATTCTGAGACTCAAATATGCTTGATATGCTGGTTGAGGTTGTTGTTTGGAGGATTGACTTGTTTATGAATGATGTTCCCAACATTGTTTAGATACACAAGTTTCTGGTTACAATTTTGTGATGTGGTTTCTTAAGTACTGAGCTTGTGCTGGGGAAGTAATGAACAACTCTTTGTACACACATTAGTTATCTATATCTACGTTTAGCTCCATACAGCTTGATTTTATCAATGCGATTTGCTAGTGTGTATAGATTTCTATGGAGTTTCCTTAGTAACCAACCATAGATCTGAAAGGACATAAACATGATGGGAAGTGGAGGAAGGGTGGAGATTGAATTATAGCCTTAATACACCAATTCTGGTCATTTGGAATAAGTTAATTGCAGACTTCATTGTCTAGTGGAATACTGGCTTTGCCACGCCCGCACTTGTGCTTGACCTTGCTCGGTCATTGGATTTAGAAATTAGGATATCGACCTATTCAAAGTCTTGGAATGCTATTTGTTACATTAACACTCCCTTTGTTCCAAAAGGAAATTGTTTCGGAGTATCCGTTTTGTTCTAACTTAGTGCTACACTTGAGTTTTGTTCCAATTTAGGCTTAAAGGTTTATCTCTCGTTTCAGTTTAATACGGAAAATTAGACAAATACTTTCGTTTAAGTCATTGATTTTTTATTGGGGACTTAATTGGAACAATTCATCCAATTTTAGAACTAAATGGAAACAAAATCGATATTTCATTTTGTTGCATGTGTGAGAAACTAAAAAAGTGAAGCACAATGTGTCTTTGTTCATGTGCACTGAAGCTTGAACCTACATTCATGATAATACCAGTTGAATATGCTTTGTTTGACTTCTCACTTTTCAATGCCCAAGATAATGAAATATATATAAGGTCGGCATGAACCTTATTAAGAAACCACATTACTTGTCTGAGTTGTCTCCATGATTGATTGAGCTTTAAACAAAGTCAACACTCCATCTTTTGCTCGACATGGGCAATTGCTAAACATGTATGTTGATCAAAGGGTTGACTTCTTACCTCATTTGTCCGATGAGAATATGCAGTTGACTTGCTAACCTACTCCTATTCAATAACTTCATTGACTTGTAAAGAAATGCGCTTGTCATAGTTTCCACTACACCATACATTGTATTTAAACATCTTTCGTTATACAATTGTTTGACTCGTTCAGTTTCCAAGTCTCATTGCTTTATTTTGCTGCACCTTGTTCCAATCAGGAGAAACGAGGAGAAAATTCGAGAGCGTGTACTCTGGAGGCACGATGAGTACACCCGATGCAGGAAAAGTATTTCAGTACTGGCATTGCTGTGGATCCGAAGATCCCTTCGATCCTGGCTGCACTGCTGCTCCTCACTCCTCCTATGACGACTGATTTGATCCTAAGTCTTCCATAACCTTTGCCATGCTCGTGTTTCTTACACTTCCTCAAACATTGCTTGGCACTGTAATTTATCTTTCATATCTCTTCAGGAAGAAAAAAAAAACATATTTGTTAATGTTTTATATGAAATATATATATATATATATATACTCTTCCTTCTGGTTTGGTTCTATACATTTTTTTTTAATTTAACCTTAATTTATGGTTTTGTTTCAATGTAGCTCTAATCTAATAAAAACTAAACAAAGTTATATGTACATTCAAAATTTTATTATTTAACTACTTCGAAAAAAATTATTATTGAACTAACAAATTTAACACTTTTTTTTTATAAAATAAATTTAAAACTTTAGTTGTAAACTGTAGGTGTGACACGTGGCACCCCTCACACGTAATTTCCAGCAGAAAGCAATGATAATTGATAGATACACGCAACTAACCAAGACAATTCCAATAATTTAGCTTAATTTAATTCAATCATTTTTTATAGAATAGTCGACCTCTTTTTGTGGGACCGAGCTCAAGTTGCATGCCAGCCAACCACCAGCGAACACGTCGCAATCAAGATGCAGATAAATCTTATTTTAATCACTACGCGCTAAACGGACACGTGGCCACCTGATCGTTAGCTCCGCTTT
>JAYMSW010003236.1:0-12501 GCA_036897725.1 Erodium texanum | reverse complement strand
CAGGCATATAAATCAAATATGATATGTTATCAAGATAGTTATTCAAATTTCTCAAACAAAATAAGAATTTATTAAACATCTTTAAATCTTTATCTATTGAAGAGGCTGGGCTTTCAATTAGATAACTATATTTTGACTTGAGTCATGCCCGACCACAATGGGCTCCGAAAACAACAGGCTTGTTTTTGGGCTTTCTTAACCGGACTAAAGGCCCCGCAAGATATGGGCCCATCTTCTAGTTCTCTTTAAATATTCATATTAACTGATTGTTCTGATTTCTGTTTGAATTTGAATTCCCGAATCCTGAGAATGATTTGATTTCAATTCGACTTCCCCCGTGAAATTCAAATCCATCTTTTGTCCGTCTTCTCTTCGGAAATCGGTGGAATCGAATTCTGTCATTTCATTTTCAAATTCGCATTCCCTTCCCTCCTCCCTTTCTCTTCTCTCTCGTTGCACTTGAAAAGCCCTAGACCTCACAGAGCCAACGATTCGCGATCGATCACAAGATGACGGCAGCTTTGGTCCCCCAAGTCGCCGGAAGGGAGCTCTCGAACCCTCCGTCGAACGGCATCTCCAACCTCCGCTTCTCCAACCACAGCGATCACCTGCTCGTCTCTTCCTGGGACAAGGTACGCCTCCTCCACGAAACCCTAGCTGCTCTCTTCAATCACACTCATTAGACTTCGGTATTGTCATCTAAGCGTTTTTGCTTTTTGTGTTCTATTGGATTCAGACCGTGAGGTTGTACGATGCGAGCGACAATGTGCTGCGAGGTGAGTTCATGCACCCTGGACCAGTCCTCGACTGTTGCTTTCACGACGATTCATCGGGTTTCAGTGGCGGCACCGACAACACAGTGAGGAGGTGAGTTTTTTTTGTTTTTGTTTCGTTTCCTCTTTGGTTTCATTTCATGTTTGGCTGGTAAGAAACTGAGCTAATTGTACAGTCAGTCTTAACATCTGGGAAGCTTAGGTTCCAATTGATGAAGAATAAGAGGCATTGTGAAATTTGGATATATTCAGGGGCTGTTTCTATATTTATAGTCTCACTGTAATGTTTCAGTACCTTGCTTGCTTGATAAGTTGTTGCTTTCTAGTTGCAACCTCAGTTTGTGCATTTGATGTTCTAGGCTTGTTTTCAACTATGGCAAGGAGGATATCTTGGGAAGGCATGAAGCGCCAGTGCGTTGTATTGAGTATTCTTATGCAGCGGGTTTGTCACTATTTTTCTTTATGTATCTCATCCTTCTTGCCCTTGTTTTTGCTAGTGAAAAAAGAAACAATTATTTCAAAGAGTTAAACGATATCATATATGTTAATTAGCCATCATCACAGGAGTTGGTGTCCATATTAGAAAGAAATAATCAAATAATAGTACTTTGAGAGCTTGAATGATCCCCTAGCTTGTCCATTATCCCAATCTTTGTGGAAGAGTATATGTTAATGCCATGTTTTGTTGCGTGTATGTTACGGGAACACATTTGACCAATTAAATTACTTCTGCATGTTTTTTTATCTGTGTCAAATGAGACGGAAGGCACAGGGTCTGATAGATAGAAATCAAACCGCCTGCAATAAGATAGCAGGCCTTGTGACCTGGGCAAGGTCCAATGCACAGTAGTTTGGTGCTTGAAATATGTTGCAGTTATAGGTAAAAAAATTTAGGTATAGTTTATAGCCATCATTCAATTATGGCTGGCACATCAAACTCATAATGCTATATATGTGTTCTTTGCTAGATTACTTGCATTAGTTCATTTGGGTGGTTTCTTATATTCAATGACAACTAATCCTGATCCTAAAGTGTCATGGTATCTCATTTACATAATATCAGTTTTCAGGTTATTGTAATTGAAGATAATAATAATAATTATCTGTATGATTTTATAATATATTAATTTAGACCCCTGAACTAAATAGCAAACACAGCTAGCTTTGATCACTTGTTATAACCGTAGTTAACTATGTGTTAAATTGTTTTTGTTTCGTTGTTTGTGCTTCAGGGCAAGTAATTACTGGTAGTTGGGATAAAACACTCAAGTGTTGGGATCCTAGAGGTGCAAGTGGACAAGAGCGAACTCTTGTTGGAACATACCAGCAACCTGAGCGGGTTTACTCTCTATCTCTTGTTGGAAATCGATTGGTAGTAGCTACTGCAGGAAGGCATGTTAATGTCTATGACTTGCGGAACATGTCACAACCAGAACAAAGAAGAGAATCTTCATTGAAATATCAAACTCGGTGTGTTCGCTGTTATCCAAATGGAACAGGTATGCGTACTATCTGCTAGAGGTTTGGAACTATTTCTTTCAGTGATAAGCTTTAATTCTGCTGTTGTATCAGTATTCAAATTTCAATTGTCAGGGCCTTCTGTTCTGTCTCTTGTTTCATTAACCAAAACAAAATTGTTGCCTACCTTCCTTTGGTTTCAGCTCTTAAGTTTCTCAAATTTGCTCACTAGATAATGGCAATTTCTATTTTTAATGTTTTTCTTATTAATTCCTTATGCTTTTAAGAGCAATAAGCTTCCAGATAATTCATGGTCCATTCTTGTTCTTTGTATGGTTATTTATTTTCCTATCTAATCCAGAGTACCTTATGCAGGATATGCTCTTAGCTCTGTTGAAGGACGGGTTGCAATGGAATTTTTTGACCTCTCTGAGGCCAGTCAAGCCAAAAAGTATGTGCCATTTCTTTTTCCACCATTAAGCAATGATTGGTTGTTACTGTATTCTTTTGTAATTCTGTAAAATAGTTTAATGCACCCATACTTTTCTTCCTCTCTTTAGCTATGTTCAGCTTTTGTGAATAAATGTGTGCAACTTCATGATATGGAATGTGCTTGTGCTCTCATAGCAAAAAGACCGGCTGCTCTGTACTTCAGTTACCTTTTTCCTTAGAATTTCTTCAGTCTATTTACTAGATATTGATTGTTCTGAGCTCTTTGCAGATATGCATTCAAGTGTCATCGGAAATCAGAGGCTGGAAGAGACATTGTCTACCCAGTGAATGCCATTGCATTCCATCCTATGTAAGTTGCGCATTACATTAATATAATGATTAATCAAGTGTTTAGGGATTGACATCAAAGCTCGTCCATTGGGGTTGGCCTGGTGGTCGGTGAGCTCTTGCACCTCCTTCCCAGTGGGCACATTTCCATGGGTGCAAGTGTGGGGGTGAGGGTTAGATTAAAAATAGTTTGGGATTTCCTGCTTTCATGCTGATCAAAAAAAGACATCAAAGCTCAAATACTCAAGATAACATTAACCTTGGCAAACATAATATTCTTAGATTTAGGATCTCTTCATTACACCCTCAAATTATTTGCCTTCAGGCTTGACCATATAGCATGTTATTGGGTCCTTACTCTAAACTCAATATGCAGCTATGGAACATTTGCAACCGGTGGCTGTGATGGTTTTGTGAATGTGTGGGACGGGAACAACAAGAAGAGGCTTTACCAGGTAACTTGGTCATTGTGTTCTTTACCTTATACATCGCTTTTGATAAGCATACAGACCTCACTAGAATTTCCATCTTGCTCATTCTTGCCAGTACTCAAAATACCCAACAAGCATTGCAGCATTGTCGTTCAGCAGAGATGGCCGCCTCTTGGCTGTGGCTTCAAGCTACACATATGAAGAGGGAGATAAACCGTAAGAGTCGCTCTCCCTCTCTCTCTCCTCTCTGCTTCTTGCTTTGTCTATCTAGTTTTTTTTTTTTATCTCTAATCATGTCCTGTCTTTTTGCAGCCATGAACCAGATGCAATCTTTGTTCGCAGTGTGAATGAGGTTGAAGTTAAACCAAAGCCCAAAGTATACCCAAACCCTCCCGCTTAAGTTTGTCCGCAATTCCATGCCTCGGCTATATGGCCACTAAGGACACTTGATCATGTTGTCTTTTTGTCATGCATTGTGTGAACTGTTGAGCTGATACGAAGATAGACTTGCAATCTTCATCGCCTGTGAACAACAGTATCTCAATACAAAGATGCTTGTGTTTCCTTTTACTGTGTATATTTAAGGTTCTTACTCAATGATGACAGTGTATGGGTTTTGTATTGTCGGCTTTACCTCATCTCAATCCTGAACTATTTGTTTGGTCCTGCCCTAGTTTCCAAAATTCTGGCCTGCATTAGCGTATGAGATATAGTCACTCCTTGTTTGTAATTCCATGTACAATATGGAAAAGCTAAATGGGAACCATAAAATTACGAAAATCTGTATCCAAACAGCTCAAAACTGAATCGAGATTTGAAAGTCATGCCTGCGATACAATGAAAATATCTTTATAATAAAAATAATAATAAAAAAAGTAAGGGAAATTGCCTGTCAATGCCCGGAACTAATCATACTTTTAAATGTAATTACCCAAACTATTTTCTATTGCCTATCTCTCCACTAAACAATGATTTACATCCAAATTGAATGAGTCTGTTAAAAGATATTGTGAAATGACTGAGATATCCTTAGTTAACTCCTACAATTACTGAAATATCCTTAGTTAACTCCTAAATTTTCAAAGTATTCACCCAACCATCATTCCCTGACCTTTAAATTTCACTCTGATCTCAACCCTCCTTTCTCTTGTTAATCTACTGATTTCCTCATTATTTATTTAAACAACCCTCCTTTCTCTTGTTAATCTACTGATTTCCTCATTATTTATTTAAAATCACAAACAAAGTGTTTTTTTTTGTTGTTGATAAACAATGAAAGTGTTTTTATTTGTATAGAAAGATTTGCAATCTTCTTTTATCAATTAAGAGAGTTTAATTAGAGAATTCTTTTCAATCTCCTCTTTATTCAAGTTGTCATTACTAAATTACTGATCATATTCCTCAATGATCATATTCCTCAAAATACACATGAAAATGAAATGGCATTTCCAGAAACCAAAAAGAAATTCACAAAATTAGAAAAAAATTATAAATAAAAAAATAAACAAAACCCAAGAGCAGATCATCCATGGCTGGAACCGAGCTTCGAGATGTAGAGATGTTGTGTAAATTAGCATCGGACCCTCAAGTTTTCATGTCTTCCTCGCGTACCATGTATCTATCTCATTCTACAGTCGTGTTTTAGAAGAAGGGAATCGGTAAATCTACTCCTTCTCACTGGGAGATGGTCGGTGTCGCCAGCTCGTCCGACGCATGAAGTGAAGTCGTCTTCTATTGAAGTGAAGACCCTCTCAGCCCCTTCTTCTTCGTAGAATGTGGAAATTGATGACCACCGACGACGGGATCTAAGTTTTGCACCACAAGGAGACTAGATCCGGTGTGACTCAGCGGAGGACGGGCTCGTCGAAGATCATCTTCATCCGGTTGAAGACGACTATATCTGCCCCTTCATCTTCATTTCTGCACTACGCTAGTGCCGGAGCTGACACAGACGACTTCACTTCAGACACATGGGAACGGTGCTACAGCTTCTGGCGAACCCTACTTTTTGTTAACCTTGCTCCGACGAAGATTTCTCCTTTCTTTTCTGGTGCCCCTAAGAACGACGCTAGGGTAGAAAGTAGATTGAAATGATAGGAAAGATTTAGACTTGATCAATTGTTTAGAAGAGGGTATTTTAGGATTTTAAGAAAAATATCTTATTGTGTGTTGTGCATGATCAGAGATAGACGATAGCTTTTTGAAAAAATAGATGTAACAATAGTTCAAAGCAGTGACAGACAGCACAGGTAAGAGAAAATAGTTTAGGATAGTGATATGTAAAAATGTGATAGGTCGGGATAGTGACTAATTTCCCAAAAAAAAGTAACAAACATATATGCAAGTGGAGCTATGCGATCCTACTAAAAAATGTGAGAATTCACTTGGTGGCATGGTAATAAGTTTAAATTACACCATCCAAGAACATGAGCAAGCATAGCACAGATATCGAGCTCCTCTAAAGTCAGTACCCGAGAGAGTAGACATTTCTTCCCTGTATTGATGCAAAAGAGACACCAGCTCCTCCGCTTTCTGTAAAATTACCCACGCCTAATGGGAAATGAGCCAGGTCTGGATTTGTTTCTGGGTCTGGGTTTCAGTCCTTCAGTTCCATCATTTTCTGTATCTCTGCGGGCTTCAGCTGCTGGGCTTTTCGTCTGTTTGAGAATGCGAGAGAAAGTTACCAATAGATATAAAGGAAACACAGAGGATTGAATACAATACAGAAGAGAGCTTACTTTGCCAGAGACAATCCCTGTTATTTTGTCTGCAACACCATATTCTACCATTTGTTGTCCCATCAAAAACTTGGGTCCCGACCTTAGATCCATAGCAAGTTCTTCCTTGGATTTCCCGGTACCTTGTGATAATAGTTCAAGATAAATCTCTGTGTTTGCATCCACCTCCTTTCCCTGTTCACAAACAAATTATTAGCCACATGTGTACATGGTGTCACCGCGTCTTTTGTTTGTTTCAGAAAGAGTGAGAGAGAGAGACCTTAATCCACATATCTGTTGCAAATCCACTTGAATCATAAACAGAAGGAAGATGCAACCTCACTGCAATTTCATATGAGAATAATCAGAAGATGCTCAAAACACAGTCAGCTTCATTTGATCAATTGAACAGTACCTGAGGAATGCTCCATAAAACCACGGTGACCCTTCGTTCCCAGTGCAAAAAGCATTCCTGCTTGACCATCTGCCTGGCCCACATTCATAGTGTACACATCTGCATCACAATACTACAAGGGACACAAGTAATTAACCCCAATGATTGAATACAAAATGAAAAGCAAATCAAGGCTCTAAGAACAATTTTCATAACCAAAACGGCAGGGTCGTGTTTCGACTATTAGAAACTACGCTTCTTTATTTTCCATTAACTTAATAAGAGGTAATGAAATAGGGACAACCAGAGAATAATATTGAATGGTTACTAACACAAGTTAAGGGTGATTCACATCATTCTGATCCCTATACAAAATTAACCTAATAAATAAATAAATTGATACGTTAAGTATTGGACACATACTACATCATCAAATAAAACAATTACGTGTTTCATGAATTCTTTCACATTCACAAATATATGTAAACTATAGCACTCGGTTGACGATACTCACATTCATTGTATCAGCTATGACATATGCATCAGTTTCAGATCCAACAACCTGATTATTTTCATCCTGAGATTTCATCAAAGAATCAGATCACTGAAGATGAGAAGACAAACACCAGAGTCATAATACCCAAATAGAAAACAAGATATGATATAGAACAGGAAGCAAACCATAGTCCCATTTGTGTTTAAGTACAGATATATAGGCTTGGTGTTATCATGATACTCCAAATACATGAGTTCTGCAACGATAAGCTCAGTAACTTCAGGTACAATCTGCAATAAAAGGAATGGATTAAATTTTGGTGCAAATTCTTATGATAGAACAAACCAAGACAAATGAAAAGGTTCTGGCGAGCAAAAAGATTTTCATGAGATATATGTAGGGGCTTACTGGCAGGGCGATATAAACTATCCGAGCATCTAACAGATGAGAAGGCAAATCAGGAGGAGAACTTCTGGGTCTTTTTCTAGTTAAACCACCATACTTTGCGCTCATACTGTACATACCACTACCCCTTGCACTCTGGGCTGCAAAACTTTTCCTTCCAGAAGCATTTGAGTAGTTCCAAGCAGCAGAAATCTTCTCCTGTTAAAGAGTTGCCAGAACATTAACTTTATTGTAATGTCCACCAATTACTGAACGTGCTGTGTCATAAGCTATTCCTATGAGAACCCAACCCATGTTATTAACAGAAAATCTTAATGTACGCCTTTTAACTTAATGAGACTAGAAATATTAGGGAGCGCGTAACTTGTACATGATTCACGATCACATCAGTAAATAAGAATCTACAGCTGTCATCTGGCAAGTTGCCTACCTCAATCGATAATCAACTAATAGGACTGCATTATCCCAAACGAAGTTACGGCCATAGCAAAGCATTGTCCCATAAACCTCACATGTGAACTAATTATGTCTTCTTTGGGGTCAAGATTGTTGATAGTCATATTATCAATTACAATGGGTGTAGAGCTATGCTGATTATGTTACTGAGGAGAAGTGTTGGGGAAATCTGGGAAGGAGGGGGAGACGTTAGGGGAATAATTTCAGAGTGGTGTCAAAAATGCACAGGGTGATGATATCAGGACTGCGGTTGTGGTTACCATGATTGAGGGATGA
Organism: Erodium texanum; assembly: GCA_036897725.1. Taxonomy (NCBI): domain Eukaryota; kingdom Viridiplantae; phylum Streptophyta; class Magnoliopsida; order Geraniales; family Geraniaceae; genus Erodium; species Erodium texanum. The sequence goes on along the minus strand of JAYMSW010003236.1, from coordinate 4,315 downwards.
AGTTCAGGATGACAGGAGTGGAAAGAGCAGGTGGAGAAATTTATCTTAACTAAAAATGGTATTGGTCAATCAAGGTTTTAAAAGGCGGAAATGGAACCGAGGCATTTTCTTTCCGCCTCACGAGGCGTAAGCCTCAATAATAAAACTAATAAATTCATAAAGTGCCATACAATTTAGTTCAAACACAAATTCATAGCAAAAACATATTTAGCAATTGGGCTAAGAGTTGTTACGTTTAAAAAGGTGATCTCTAATTTTACAGATAAATCATAGTAATGCATACATTTCATTTAAAAATCTTTATAAATCAACCTTTTTTTCTAAACGACTTGATCTTATACACTGTACACACAAATTTTCATTAACAGATGAACTGAACACTAATGATCAAGTTCAGCCAAACTTGATGGTGAAGTGCAATCTACAATTTCAATCAAGCAAGATCAGTTTATATTTTTTTACACTGCAGTCTAAGAAAAAGTAACAAACGATCCTTCCCCCGGTTTTGGTTAGTTTTTCATTAACAGATAGGTTTTTTTTATAGATATTTACATCTTTTATTTTTACCCCATAATTTTCATTTGTACAAAGCCCAATTCATTATGTAACATAACCCAACCTAAAAGCCCAAAAAAAACCCAAAAGCACAAAAAAAATACACCCCAAAACTGAAGCTAAGCCTCAGTGATGAGGTGGTGAAGTGGTCAGTGAGGCGCATGCCTCATAGGTTCTGAGGCGTAAGCTTGAAATCTACTTCATGAGGTTCCGCCTCAACCAATTTTTAAGACAATGTGCTCAATGGAAATGCTTACAAAATTTAATAAAGTTGAATGGGTGATTTTTTTTCCTGAAAATTATGAATGCAAGTTATTTGTTAATCATGCATTCGGTAATAACTGATAACTTGGTTTGAAACATAACTGTCCCACTATGTGAAAAAATCTAAGTAGATAAGGTGAAGATTTTACTAATTAAAGGGCTGAGAAAAAGTGAAAACTAGTGTGAGGCTTTCTGTAGTTAACCCAATCAACATTGACAATAAACCTTGAGTTGACAGGCCACATTTTTAATGTTCAGGCTTGTGACTTGTCAGCAATTATTACTTAGAAGATTCCAAAAATAATGAAACAAGAGACGACCTCTGAGGTATTTTCTGCCTGCCGGAATATAGCATTATCTTCTGACATGAACATGGCCATTTGTGATTCCATAAGGCCATAAACAGTTGGGGGAATATTCTTGAAATTATCAATCACTGCAAAAGAGAAGAGTGGACAAGGTGAGGAATTGAAATATCTGACTTTTGATGAAATTCAAGTTCAGTCCTGCTTGGGAAACCATTATAGAATCATAATCAATATCAAGATTCAATGTACAAATAATAAATTTAGAAAGGTAGACATTTTATGGAAGAATACGACCCCAAATATGATATTAAGAGGATATATAAACGTATCCCGCAAAGCAAAATGACTATCAGATATAAAATTTGATGATCACAATACGCTAAGGGCTTTACACAATAGTATTCCATTTGTTAATCTCCTTTATGTGGTGGTCATAATGTTGATTTGTTTAACACTGTGACTGGATGTCTTGGGCTTCAATAACCTCTCAAGTTTCTTGCTTTCTTCTTTTTAGTACTCTAATACCAGTTCCCAAACTTCAGGAATAAATGCGGTGAACGTGACACAAAATAATGAGATAAAACATCAAGGCACAAACAACATGAATAAGGTGATGTAAACATAAAAAATGTGGATCAATGAAAGGAGATAATGGTGACAGCAGGAAATAATTGCAGTATCACAAGCACATCGACACCTGTGCAATGGAAAGTAGATAAGCCCATACACTAAGCGAGTCCAACAAAAGCAGCTGCATCTCAGACGTTTCGGGAGAACAACAATAAAATCAACTGGAGTTCTGTCTATATACTATGAGGATATTTACTGCACCATCAGAGAAGCATGGACTGATTCCAGAAGAATGCATCGAGGAAAATATGAAAGGCCTACACAGATGCGCAAGGAGGTTGGAAGAAAAATACAATTGCCCATGATTTGTTGTGGATATTACACTAGACTTAGTGCGATGGCATAAAACATTACCACTGCATTACGTAGGCATCCCATATGAATGGGATTTGGGTTTGTACAGTTTTATTCAGTTCTTGATCAAACAATTAGAAAGCCACATAAATAGTTTTTATAGCCCACCCGATAAATGAAATCATTCATCATGTCATATTTTGTTTCCCAAAAGTAAACCAGCATGCTAAACGCTTTATTTTTATGATCCAACCCCTACAAGTCGCAACTACAGGTGCAAAGCTGTGCATTGCAATATGATCATGCTAACATGATTACCACCGAACGGAAATAGGGGGTAAAGATGGAAAAGATGGAAAAGATGAAGAGAATGATATAGTAGCAAGAACTATGCACATGCCTTGCATATATGTATCTAAAATTTTGTAGTAGGTAAATGGGCGGACACTGAAGCACTGCCAGTATCCATATCTCTCCAATTGAATGTCGTTCGTAAACAAATTTGATGAATTTGAAGTCAAATATTTTTCTTTTCTGCTGAAAACATAAGAAAATCACAAGCCTAGAGCCTCAATATGAGTCTTTAAAGAACTCTAGTCTTGGGAATGGTACAAAATATGTCTGGCAATTGGATCCTTGTCTCTGCATTTCTTAAACCAAGCATCACAATATAAATCTTACTGTTGAAATCGTGCCAGTCAAAATGCCTTACTTGAATCCAAAAGCAGAAGCCTTACCCAGGATAGAGTCCCAACACAAAACACTCAAACTTATGGTGCCAGATATGGACTACGTATATTTTATCTTGACCAGAATCAAAGTTTCTCCGCCTCTAACCCTAACCAACTTGTTCATCCTCAGAGAGTATCCAACCAAAAAACCTAGCCAAAAATTGCATAAAACTTTGGAAGTCACGATTGCAGCTTGGCTCGAGACTTCATTCCCATGGACACTCCCTGACCATCCATAAGCTATATTTTCCTTAAATTTCCTTCTACTGAGTTCTTGCAGCCATGTATAGTTAGTGAAGGAACAGCATGTACCTTCCATTGAACAACTAAACTAAAAACACAATAGTACAAATATTATCTCTTCATATAATCTAGTTACCAATACTTGTAACTGAAAAACCCCAAATTTTGATTTAACCCGAAAGATCCCTCTTCGGCCTAGTCAAAATGGAAATTTTAAACAGAAAACGAAGATGAATCCACACAAAATGCTAAAGAAGACACATGGGTAAGCGTGAAATAGAGAAAGAGGGCTTGACTCACATCCGTCTTTCAAATTCTCCGCCCTGAACTGCTTGGGGATGTGATCGAGAGACTTGGAGGAAGGAAAGCTGCAGCATCTCCGAATAGGATTCTTTCTGGAACGAGCGACCCAGAAAGACGGGCTGAGGACGGGCTCGCGGGCGCTGACGGAGAGGAACGAAGACTTGGGAAGGCCAACATCCAGATTCATGCTCAGCGCAGAACCGGAACAGAACACGGAGACGGCCATAGCTAGACAGATGGTCCGAGCTTTGCAGTGCTGTTTCGTGAAGATGCGGATAGAGAGATTGAGATGGGAGAGGATGCTACACTTCCAGGCGACCTTGTGCTTTTGTTCACAAATGGGATTAATCTTAAATGGGCTTCTTTGAGGCCCCAATTCTTAATCTCAAATGGGCTTAAATGGTCCGGGAAATAATAAATGGGTTGGTCATGGTTAGCAAATTAAGAAATGTGCTCTGGGTCGTAGAGTAAAGTGAGTGGTATGTGGCAATTTAGTTTCCACGTGTCTAGTAAGAGGCGAACCGAGAAAATGGGCAGCTGTGACGATCTCATGTATAGATAAATTCGTTGGTTTGTTAGTTATTTATGACACGTGAAAAGTATTCAAAATAAGTACGCCACGTGTCTCTCACCCAGCAGAGTGGTGGTGGTGCCTTCATTACACGTGGCAAATAATGCGCACATTCTAAATAGCCAACAAACAATTGAAATGCACACATTGTTAGCGCTAAAAGTTCAAACCTCGGACCAAACACACTACTCTTTTAGCTCGTGTTTTGGGTAGTCATTCCGTGAAGTGATTTTTAAACACTTCAGGATGTTTTTTAAATACTTAATAATCAATTATTGAGTTTTTTTATTAATTTTCTAGTAAAAACAGGTAACTTTTTCTTGTACACTATAATATATTTGAGAGTAAATGTCCTCTCTAATGACACGTCAAATACATGAATAAAAATTCTATGTAATGAACTATTCAAATTGCGG
>JAYMSW010003235.1:0-12501 GCA_036897725.1 Erodium texanum | reverse complement strand
ATGTTAAAATACACACTTTTAGAAGCATGTGAGGTGCGCATGCCCCTCACATTTTTCATATTTTCCTAATTGTCCTCAACTGGTCAAATCTCAAACTATGATTCAAAACCCTAAAGTCAAACCCCCCAACAAAATGGTAAAACCTTAAACACTGAAGGGCATAATAGTCTTTTACAATACTACTTAATAGAGTTAGCTAGTATACAAACAGAAATTTTGTTCACTGTCGTGTTATAGTGAGCAACTAAACCGACCGTTACTTTTTGAAATCGAAGGTTAGTACACTGATGTATTATAGGATTATCTCTAGATAATATTCTACTTTTTTGGAATTCAAATAAAAAAGACGATCTCAAATAAACGTGTTATTTCAATGTGTGTTCTAACAAAAACAGTATAAAACCTAACTCTTCACGTCCAAATACTTCCTCCAATGGAGATTCACATATCCCATTATGCCCTAATGGGCAGTGAGCAGGCGAAGAAGAATAGCATACCATGCATAGGGCAATTAGATATTGGACAAAGGCTTCTTAGTGAGAGACACATGGAAGGAGAATATAGGAAGAAAACTAATTAGATCATTTCTTTGATGATAGCATTAACAATATTTCAAAGTTGATATGTGATTGGATGTTTCTTTCTATTGGGTGACTAATAATATATGGTTGGATTGTTAGCTTAATTACTTAAATATTTTGTGTCATTTGTTAAAGTAAAGCAGGAACAATAGTATCCAAGTATCGTACTTTAGAAAATAGTACAAATAATATAAAGATGTGAATTCTCAAAGTTGGAATAAAATGTATTTTGGTTTACCATAAGATAATTTAACCAATTTTAATGAAAGAACTTGATATTTATTAACGTCAACTCGTTTATAACAGGTTTTTGGATTATATATGATATATGTTCAGTATTTATGGTATTAATTAACACTGAATGGTGGTACTAATGTAAAAGTAGTGACACTAATTTAAAAGTAATATGGGTTTGGCACAATTGTTGTGGACAAATATTTGTTATATAAGTACAATCAAGAAAATGTTAATTAAACTTCCACAACTGTCCAATCAAACTTTGAACCTTAACTATGTTATTATATGAAATCAAATATAAGAACTGTTATGGGGATCTTGGAGGAAAGTGGAAAACATCATCTTTCACACATGATTCTATTATGCCCTTTTATATATAAATATTCTTACTTCATTTAATGGAGTGGAAGATTTTTCTTGATAATTTATATAACATATTGTAAAAAAAAAAAAAAACCTTAAAATCGTATAATGTATTCTAATTAATCATGAATCCTTATTAAAATTAAGTTTTAAATTATGCTTCTACTATAATGAGGTTTTGTTCAAATTTAGTTCTGTAGTTATACCTTTTACTTCATTTAGTCTTAACAGTCTTTTTTTGCTGCAAGAGATTGCTTGTTGGTTTTGTTTTTGTTTTTGTGTTGTGTTGTTTTGTTTATCAGCATTGTCAAATTATCAATCAAACAAGTCTTTATCAGATAGATACATCATTTTGTGCACAATCAGACATGATGGAGAAAATAAAGTGCTGTTTTCAAAAAGCTCCCTTTTGAAGTTATATAATTAGCTATATGGAGCTTCATTATAATCATTAGGGGGGTGAGAATAATCCAATTAACAAAAGTTTCCATGTAGACAAAGCAAAGTTCCCACATGGAAGAGGCCACCATCAAAATCCTATTCTTTGTAAATTTGTTCTTTCTACCAAGAATAGTATTTAGAGTCATATGATGTAATGCTAAACCTAACAATTTTTACTAATTTACAAACAGAATTGAGATACTACTTAATCACCATGTCAGTGTAACTTTCTATTTCGGGAGAATTCTCATACTCAGCCCTAGGTTTCCAACAAGTCACGGATACATCTATTTCATTAGGAATTTATGATCTAAGATAATCTTCTCAAGAGATGAAAGTTGTCGTAGGTATTTCCGGCAATACGCAAGACGTGGTTGGACCCAACGACTTAAAAAGTAGGTCTAACATCGGTATTTTTGTAATTCCAAGAACAATGTGTCGTTGGCGCTTTCGTTTAGATAATTAAAATTTTACTAATTTAAAATTGATCATAGAAATATTTAAAAAAAAACATGAATATAACTACTACAATATATTATAATAGGCAAAGACAAGCTAATAATTTTCAAACGCCGAATGTGAATCGAATTACAGGGTTTTACTGAACTTCTTCCACATATGTTGAATAAGATCACGTTGTAGTGGTCGGTGGGTCACAATATCTTCAATTGCGGCTGTCCTTTGACCTGCAAGCACCCTAAATTTTTTAGGCGAACCTTGATGAATGGTTGGCATATCGGACGTAGATGAAGAAGAACACGAGATGTCGTCCTCGTAATCGATCCGACTAGCATAGTTATGACGTTTATCTTCAACAATCATGTTGTGAAGCACGATGCAAGTCTTCATGATATTGCCGATAGTAGCTGGGTCCCAATAAAGTGTCGGCCTTATTATTATTTTGAATCGGGCTTGGAGCACTCTGAAGGCTCGTTCCACAACCTTCATGCAGCTTTCTTGTACGCGTGCAAATGTCTTATGTTTTGCAGTGATCAGTTCACGTATTTTATTCACGAACACAACCCACTGAAGGTATATCCCATCAAATAACTAGTAACCACGAGTGTACTGAAGATTGTTGACGGTGTACCGAATGGGAGGTTGTTCGCCACGAACAAAGTCAATGAATAGTGGTGATTGGTTGATATCTTTGTTTGAATCCGCAACACCGGAAAATGCATGCCACATCCATGTATCCTATGTGACAACCGCTTCAAGAATAATTGTTAGGCCTGCCTGATCACCTCGGGTGTACATTCCTTTCCATGTCATCAGATAGTTCTTCTATTTCCAATGTATGTAATTAATATTGCCTAACGTACCTGGGAAATCACGGTAATCACCAGTTGCGAGCAAGCCCATGATATCAACTGCATTTGATCGTTGTAGACACTCATGCCCTAAAACCTCGATCACTCTATCGCAGAACGATTTGGGACAAAGTTATCTTATGCTCTTACCTATTTGCATGTACTCGTGAAGGGCTATCGACTGAGAACCCGGTTGCAAGCATCACAAGGCTACAATAGAGTAAAACCACTCCGGCCAATGGCGTTTGACCGGTGCTAGAAAAGGAGCTGTATGCGGAAAACCATTCCATGTTCCGTGGAAAACGCTATGCCGCATTTGGAACCGACGTCTAAAGATAACCTCATCATACAATGAGGGTAGCTAAGGGCAAGTCCAACGGTAACATCAACGATGGCGTGCCATGTAGGCTTGAGTGGGACCAAGAGGAGAGAAAGCACAAGTGCTAGTTTTTTGGGGATTCCAATGGGTTGGTTCTTCGGTACTGGTGCCCAACGACGACGAAGAAAACAAACCCCATTGCCATCGAACCCAGTCCCACTGGAAATCGGTCCCTCAACCCACAGCCTATATATTAATGGTGGCGTGTATGGTGCGTAGTTGGCGGATGAGGTAATCTGGAATCGGCGGAGGAGATGGAGATTTGGAGGATTGGAGCATGGAGAAGAGGTGATAGATGGAGACGATGTTTGTAGCCACCATGGCCATGAGCAGAACCAGGTTCAGACCTATCGTGAACCCCATTGTTGCTCTCTTCTTCTTCTTCCTCTCTCTCTCTGCTCTTTCTTCAACTCTGCATCACTAAGCTTGGTTTCGGTGGACCCAATTGTTAAAGAGGTAGCGGTTGTTGATTGGTCCCAGTTGTTGGAAAGGTCTCGGCAATGTTGTCTGGCATCGCATCCCTGCAAAGCAACAATGCAGTGTAGCATTGGTACCAACGCTTTTACACGCGGTTTCAACACCAGTGCCGAAACGGCAAAGCCCTAACATCGATCGACACAGACCCATTACCCTTGCCTTAAGAGAATACTCCATTAATCATTAAATTAGTTCTAACGGACATGTAAAATATGTTTTTAAATTTTAATTTAAAGAATAATGTTAAGATGAACCTCACTCTATCTCCATATTCTATACATATATCCCTCTAAACTATTTACCTTTATGAATAGGCCAATGCCATCTTAGATTTTTGCGCATTCATTAACCCATTTTTTTATACACTCATAAGTCAACAAATAATGAAATTTTACTTAGATATATAGAGTTTCTTTTGCAACTTGGAAGTACTTTCATAAAGCAAAAGAAAAAAAAAAAGGAAATATCATATGAAGTTGATAATTTTTGTACCCAGTTAATTGGGATTAAGATAAAATTAGTTATCATTTCCTCGTAAATTTTCACTTATACATTATAGTTTTTGAAATCTTATAACTTTAAATTTCATGAATAAGTTATTTGAATGGCAAAATTGATAACAACGCAATGGATTGTGCCTAGATCAACTAAACAAATCTTGACACAAGACAATTCTTGGGCAAATCCCATCCACATTTAATCTTGGTGTCCACGTTTAAACTATCACATCACATCCAAATTAATTATTTTTCAAGTTGGATAGGGCCACAAAACAACAATCATCTATCACTAAGTTTGAACCTAACTACAGTCTCAGGATTTGAATTATTAACTAATGGTTAATCTAGTAAGCACTCCTAATATTTCAAGTATGTGTTCGATGATATATTACAAAAATAGATTGACAATATTTATAATATATATACATTAGGGAATGGTTTAAACGGGTCTAAACTTCACAATGAAGTTAGTTTGAACTTTAGACTTTTTGCTGCCGATTTGATGTAGTCCACCATCTTTCTTTGCCCATTATTAGCACTAAACAATTTATGTTTTGAGTGCTCAAACTTTATTTATCTAATTAGAGTTCCAAAGTAAGTTGCTTTACTTTCTTTTTTTGCCCACTATATTAAGTTTCATGATTATTAGTTTGGTCTTGATTATCATTGATTTTGCATACTTAAATCACCCTCTAATCTCATGCTTTCGGTTTAATTTATTATCTTTTAAAACAAAGTAAAACCCTAATTAAAGATCCTCAATTGAACCATTTACACTACTTTTACCATGAAAAGGTGGTAATATGCGCACGCGAGCATGGTGCTCTATACTTAATTACAATGCATAATTACTTTCTTCTTTTTACATTATCAACAAAATTAAACCTACATATAGGTGTTCGGATCTTGGAAACAATAATGTTTTGCTCTTATTTTTTTCGTGGGAGCTCCCTGGGAATTTTATTTTTAGGGCTAGGCTAGACATATGATCAATTCAAATCGAATTTGATTTGTATACGGCTGAAACTTTCATATGGTTGACAAAATGTTTTGGATATGACGGGATCTCTTATATCTTACTGGGACGAGTCTAGACGGGGATATTTCAAAAGCCATGATAGAATAAAAAAGATCTGAAGAAAATAAATTCTCAAAATTCTTGAATGATCGGATAAAACATGAAAACAGAAATCAAGTCAGGTCTAAAAAATATAAAACTGGCATAAACTCGCACACAAAGTGCTACAGGAAAACAAGTAAAGCTAGTCCAATTAACATCATTACAGATTAGAGGATAATATCTGGTAAAATCGTAATAAGTTGACTAAGTTGCATATTAAGACATTAAATTAAGAGCAAAAGTAAAATGAGGCAAGCTAGTGGTAACAAGGAATCAAATGGAAATTTAACTAAGCTAATGGAACTATCTAAAATGTTATGGACCACTATTATGTTGCACAATGAGTTTTATTTTATTTGATGTAAATTGTTTATATACTTGGGTGATTCTTATGATTACAAAAGTAGATAGGCTTCAAAAAGTTGCCAAATGAACTAGTGCATTGCATCCTTCTATCAAAGCATTTTGTGCAAGAGGAAAGCTATTTAATAATCGTATAAAGTATGATGTATATATGATAGTATATATATGGTGCTTTCTTATGTTAAAGTTTGGCATATAAAAATATCACATTATCGATCAGGGTTTGATATAATTTTATAAACATGTTATTCTCTTTTTACGAGTGTGATTGACACAAATTTATATTGTCTTTTTCAGTGATTTAAAAAGTCCTAAAAGATAAATTAAGAATCTGTTCATACAAATATCGAAAGGTCGATCAAATCGTAGGAACCTTCAAAGAAATATCATATATATTTTTTGTTTACTAAATCTTTTTTTATCAGATAATTGTCACACTATTTTGCTAAATATTTTGAGCCTCGATTTCTTTATAACCATATCATACAAATAACTTAAAATAATAAATGCAAATATGATTCAACATAAATATGGGAAAAAAAAATCAGTTCTTCAATAACATCTTGTTTGATTATTTTACATGTAGATAAGATGTGATATATATATAATAGACAAGAAACAAATCCATTGGTTGATCGGAGTTCTAAACTTTTTAAGTAGTCCCCACCTATCTCAAGCCATTATAAAAATCATTCCTTATTTATGTATAAGCTAGATTCTATAGCAGTTTTCACATTAAATTTTTTTTTTTACAAAAAGACATGAAACTACTCTAATAAACTAAGACACGAAGCTCCCAAATGAGAGGCATAGAGCAAAGCTACTATATATAGTAATAGACTTTTGATACAAAAGATCTCTTACATCAATTCTTCCATTTCCATGTTGGGAAATGTAAGAGAATAGTCCTTTAAAGATACAATCACATTCTTCTAAAGACTATTTAACGTCTCTCTAAAGTCTAAAATAACTACACAAACAATAGTATTATCTTTTTTGCTTTAAGCTTTCGGCTCTTGAAATCATTGTTTCTTGGTATTTTTGTAATAAGGTCACATCTAAACACCCAGAATCTCCCTACTAACTAGTTTATGGAGTGAGCTTTCTTGTTACTATGAGTGAATTGTGTGGTTAAGTTCTGACAATGGTGAGTTCTAAGTATTGACATAGAGATGGTAAATAGGGTGGATTTGAGATGGATTTTGAATATCTAATCTTGATATTCAAAGAGATCCCGACCACATCTTAATTATGCACAAGTAATCACATTTCTTGGAATTCCTTACAAAATGCATTTTGAGGTATATTTAGTTAAAATAGTGTTTCTTGAATATATGTTAAATAAATATTGAAGTGTACCCTACATCGAAAGTATGTGAAGAAATGAATTGATTAATAAAACACATTGAAGCTTCCACCCATTACCTTGAGCTTTTGAGTTGGATAGAGTTTTGACATGGTATCAGAGCTAACTTGGTTCGGCCCATGGCCCGTTTGTCACTTTCACTGGTAGCTTCTAGTCCATATGCAGATGTCCAGTCCTACTATAGCACACGTATAGAAGTCCGGTCTTACACGTGAGGAGGAGTGTTGAAGTGTATCCCACATTGAAAGTATGTAAAGAAATTAATTGATTAATTAATCATATCGAAGCCTCCACTCATCAGCTTGATATTTTGGGTTGGATAGGGCTTTGACAATAAACTTGATATATTTTATACCGTGTACAAGATAGGGATAGGTATGGTCGTCAAGTCTGGCCCAACTAGACCTGAACTTCATCGGTTATCACAATCTCTTGTTCTGATGCTTGAAATACCTCCACCTCACTAGCTCGATCAAAACATAAACGTTGAATTTTTTTCAAGCGAAAATGAACATTTCATTAGGTGGAAAGATCCGCAAAAGCAATAAAATCTATCTAGGATTTGGATCCTTACCTTTCTCGTTAATTTGGTAAGTATAAATACATATATTTCTATCTAGATAAGACTATTCAAAGTACATGTCATATATATATCACGCCCCCGTAATTGGAACAGGAGGCTCTCGAACGTTAAGACTGAATCAAAAATCTACAAACAACAACTGAGAAAGGCCTTTTGATGAAGATGTCTACAGTCTGAGACCGAGAGGAATTATACAGGACGCGAAGCTGTTATTTGGCAACCTTTCCACAAAGGAAGTGCAGGTCAAGCTCGATATGTTTGGTTCATTGATGTTGCACTGGATTGCCAGAAAGATAGATGGTGCTGACATTGTCATAGTACATTAAGGTGGCACAAGATATCGGACATTAAAGTTCAAGGAGAAGATGCTATAGCCAACAAAACGCAGAAAACACGTTAGGAACCCCACGATATTCAACCTCAATATTGGATCAAGATAGAGTCGACTGTTGTTTGGAAGACCAAGAGATCAAGTTGTTGCGAAGAAAAATGCAATACCCAGAAGTAGAGCAACGGGTTTTGAGACAGCTTGCCTAGTCGACATTAGTATAATAGACCAAAGATGCAATGGATGATGAATATAGGTATAGGTCTAGATGAAGTATACCCTGAAGATAGTGAATAATGAGCTTTAGAGCGTTCATGTGACAATCCCATGGATCATGCGTATGGAGACACACTTGTTGAACTGCATATGACGTGCCTGATCTAATGAAGGTGAGGTATCGAAATGCCTCTACAAGGCTTAGTATCCACATGAGTAGGAGAGAGTGAACAGAAACTCATATCGACATGATGGATAATTTCCTCAACATAGTTCTTGTGATAGAGTAGCATACCACTAGAGTGGCGAGTGACAAAAACACCCTAGAAGTAAAAGAGTGGGCCAGGGTTCTTTATTGCAAACTCGAAATCCAAAAGATACATATGGAGAGGCGAAAATCATCACTAGACGTGATAAGAGTAATATTGTCCACATAAAGCAGAATGTATGTTGTATCAACCATACGGTGATAGATAAATAGCAAATGATCTGGCCTGCTATGAGAAAAACTAATGTTGGAAACAAAATCAAAAAGTGTTGTTACGACGATCTGGGATTCTCTTTGAGTCCATACAAAGATATCTACATTAGATAAACATGAACAGGGAAATCAGGATGATGAAAGCCCAAAGTTTGATACATATACAACGATTTCACTAAGATTGTCATGCAAGAAAGAATTTTTAACATCCAGTTGATGAATCAGACAAGACCAAAAAACTACAATACCGAGGACCATGCAAATGGCCATTGGCTTGACAACCGGGCTGAAATTTTCATCACAATCCATTCTTGCACGTTGAGAGCAACCATCGCCAAAAAGAAGATCTTTATAACGCTCAAAAGGACCATCCAAATGCAATTTATGACAAAAACCAACATAAACCTCATCGCATTAGTATTAGACAGGCAAGAGACCAACTCCCAAGTATTATTTCTAATAAAAGCATTAAACTCATCATGTATTAAAAGTTCCCAATTAAGTTCCATAAGAGAAGCTTTAGGATTAGTAGGGAGGGGGATGGGTATGTAGAGGCGATAAGTTGAACAAAGTTCATGGTTTCAAAATACCTTAGCAACTGCATATGGTCATGGGATGTATATGTTGAGGTAAGGTCGAGTTTGGTTTTGGTAGTGTAGTTGACAGAGTGGCAGTGATAATTGTCGGGCTCAGGAAAGGTTGAGGTCAGGATTGGGCTGTCGAGAGGTTGGTGGTGGTGATGGACCTAGGGTAGGAAATCAGTATGATTCGGTAAAGGAAGTAGTTGGGTCAAACATAACCTGAGAAGCAGCAGTAGAATTGTGGAAGAAAGTAGACAAAAGAAGCGGTAAACATAAGCACCCAAAAATGTGTATATGAGAGTAAGAAGGATTGCGACCATACTGAACCTATGTAAGAAATTGTTATTCAAGGTTGTTAGAGTACCACATCGAATAGATGTCAGTCACAACACCTGCTTATATAACAAGTCTGAGCCTCCACCTATCAGCTCGAGCTTTTGCGTTGAATAGGGCTTTTACATGGTATCAGAGCTAACCTGGTTTGGCTCAAGGCTCGTCAGTCACCTCCACCCTGTGGTCTCCGATCCATATGCAAATGTCCAGTCCTACACGTGAGGAGGAGTGTTGAAGTGTATCCCACATGGAAAGCATGAAGAAAATGTGGGAAATAAATTGCCTGAAATCCGGAAGAATGGTATAAGAAATAGCGTTACGGTCAAATTTCCAATTGTATTATCTTTAACGGTTTCCATCCATACCTGTTATATTTCAAAGCAAATGACGAAAATACCCCTCATAAGTTTTCAAATTTTCAAACCTATACCATTCAAATGAAGAAAATACCACTCAGGGTTTTGGATTGAGGTTTTAGTTTCAAGGGTATTTTTGAAAAGTGAACAGTAAAGTAACATATTTTCTAACAGATTCACTAACGGTGATACGATTAGAAACTTTAGGTACCCGCCAAAGCAATAACAAATATTAGGGTATCCAAGTGAAATCCGAGTATACTTAGGATATTTAGGTGTAATTAACCATATATACAATCCTAGATTGGTAAGATATTTGAATTATGAAAGTCATATCTATCATAAGCAACATAGGTTTGAATTCGAGAACTAGTCTAGCGAGTCGTTTCAGATGCATTCCAATGGTGAAGACCAGCCAGAGCTCATGCCATACTCTCTCTGACATCCCTAATCTGAGCTGCCAAACAACACTTTTTGGTTTCACCACAATTCCAGCGACCAGAGGCTTATCGATTGGCTACTTTCGTTGAAGTAGAAGAGACAACTGATTGAGAAATCCCAAAAAGACCCGCTGAAAGGGACAATGCTCTCTAACTGAGCCCAAACAACGATCAACAAAGGGCAGGAAAGGAACAGGTAGTGTGGCGTCTCCTCCGCCTGAGCGCATATCGGGCATTCTGTCAATTCACACTCCCCTCTGACAAATTAGACCTATTACCGAAAGCAACCCAAAGAGTACCCTCCAAATTAAGTTCCTAGCTTTCGCCTAGGCGACTACCTTTTAGAGATTGCACTCAACTAGATTCACGCGCAAGATACCTGTATACGCTCCTAACTGAATAATCTCTTAGTTTTGCAGAGGCCAACACCACACATCGTCTTCGATAAATCTGCTTAAGGGAATTTGGAGAATAAGGCCCGATCCCAATCCTAATACATGACAAGCTTGGCATCATCCCAAAACGGCCGATCTCTTGCAAATTAGTAACCGTAAGAGCAAGTCCAACATGTGGCGCTTCAGCGCTACCAAGGAGATGGTGTCGACTCCTGGCGCGGATTGAAAAAAGAAGTCGTTGGCGACAAGGAGTCATCGACTCCCCAGTTAGCAACGACTCCTTACGCCACTGAAATTCTATCAAACCAATCATGCGTCGGCACATCTCTTTTCTCTCATCTATAACTAAAAAGGAATAAAAGAGCCGACAACGCGTTAGACTTGAAAAAAAAAATCACCAACACTTCTTCAGTTTTTCTCTCTTATTGATTCTACCATCGTCAACGTGTTCGAGCTTCTCACCACGATGCGTGGACTTGCTATAGATATTCTATCATTTCTTTACCAAATCCATTAGCCCCCACTAGAATGTCAACTACTTAGGTTACAAATGTAATAATTGGAAACACGATGATTACTCAAATGACTCCAATGAAGTTGGAGAATTGCAAAATTACAATGAAGGATTTGTGTTAAAAGGAGAAGGATTTGCAAATCATATGCACTCGAATGTTTGAAATCTTTTCGACCTTTTCTTTCATGATCGATTGAGTAGTGTCTAATTACGAATGTGACCATAGTTTGTGGTTACATTCCAAACTCCACCACAAGCTCCATGGTCCGACCCACTAAGCCAACCCAATATAATCACTTAAATCCCATTAATTACATTCACATTGTTAATGAACAATTAAGTAATCCTAATGTGAATCACACTCTTCAACACAATTATACATTCACCACAACGAACCTCTTTCATTGACAGAGCTGTAACATGAGTGTAGTGTTATAAATTGATATAATTACATTAATTCAAATCACAAAAATACATCTTAAACCTACTTAATTAGTTCAAGTAGTTGGTCAGAGGTTTCACTATATTAATTCAAATCACTATAAATTGAGTTTAGGTGTTTCATTCCAAACTCATTTCTTAAAAACCAAGTTACCTTATTGTACAAGACAACTAATTAAAGTTTTTGAAATAATGCATTTGAGAGGGGTTTCTGAAGTAATATAAATATTATATTTTTATAAGCTCAACAGTACAAGTTACACTCACTTCAATTTTGTCATTATTTAATTACGATAACGACGTGTCGCATAAATATTACTTGAGAAGCATATTGGTCGTATATATAAATTCTAGAAAGTATATATAAACAAAAATAAATGAATAATTATATGTGTATATATATCAACATCTCTCTGTTTCGAACTTCAACGTTGATACAGCAATCACCAGAAACAGAGTTTCAAATAAAACTCTATAATCGATAATCGTCAATTTCTTCTTCTTAATTAATCAGATAATTAAGAACCCGATTAATCCTAATTAATCTCTCTCCCCTTTTTGTTTCTCTCCAACTGAAACTCATTATTACTCCGAAAACACAATTCGGAATTGTGATGGAGAGGGAGAGAGAGATTCAAGGCAAGCAAGTTCACGACCCCATTGCGATGGACCTCGGAGGGGGCGAAGGGGGGAAAC
>JAYMSW010003234.1:0-12502 GCA_036897725.1 Erodium texanum | reverse complement strand
AATATCATAGTTAATTACCATATATTAATTAGCATGGATCTAATGTTAAAAATAGTTATTCATATACCAAAAAATCTTCATTTTAAGATATTAAATTTTCAATACCAAATGTTACTCCCCCTTTCGGTAATCTCTGGATCCGCTATTGCTTGTTAGCACGTTATTAGTCAACCAATTCTCCTATGAATATCATGCATGCTTTGTATTATTTTGCACACAATGACAATTGAGGATGAACATCGTCTAGTCGAGGATGAAGAGGAAACACCTAAGTGGCATCGAGCGACTGTTCGTCTTGGGTGTCACATGATTTCAAGATGATACTGGAATGTGAAATCCAACTCCTGGATCAAACCACGATCCAGTAGTTCCATAATGATCTCATTCGAATTATGACCACGATAAATGTGAGTTGTATATAAATATTGTTTTACCGTACTTTCCATCTAATTTATTTTTGATATCGTTTGTTTCAATCTCGATGATCTTATTTTCTTTCACGGTATATTATTAATAAATACTTGCAAATTAAAATAATATGTCGTTAAATTATTAATGTTATACTCTATCTTCATTATTCAAAACAAACGTAAATACAAGTGATTTTATAAAATAAGTAATTATTGGATCTAAATATAATATATATAAAAAAACAATTTATGATCCTTTTGCCATTTTCCCGCTCAAAATGGAGCTACGGACAGTAACTCGTAATCCTGTCAAAACCAGAGCGCCACGTGGAATAGTAATATAAGGCGTCGATGTTCATCATCAATCTGACCATTTACCAACCGCTGGATCTGCATACTTTTAGAAGGAACAAAATCATATCTGTTGAAATTTTAGAATACCAAATCGAAATCGTCAGAACCTGATTGAAAATTTTGGCGCTGGAAATACCACTACTAGTTCATCAGTGGAAGATCATAGCTTCATTGGAGTCTATTTTGGGCGCTGCACAATCTTCGGATTATTCGTATTCCTAACCCAATTTGCCCTAACTCTGGTTCATCGCCACTTCCATGGCTACTCGCGTTCAGGTACGCACCTGTTCTGTGTGCATTTTTGCTACGTATAGAGGCGATTAGACGATGATTGATCTGGTTTTCGTACTGTGTTCTCCAGTTTCTCTGTTGATTATTCGCTGACATTGTTGATTTTAATTTCAATTACTGAAGCTAAGCAGGATCGAGGTTTTACCTCTTTTTTATTAGTAATTGACCTCTTATATTTTGGGTTTTGTTACCTAATTGAAATTTCAATATCGTCCATAATCTATAGTTGAAGTCCATTTTAGTGTAAATCTCTATACTAACTAAGCAAGACCCGAGGAACCTGTTTATGTTTATGCTTTAGTACACACATACACACTCATTTGAGCGCATTATGATTGGTATTTGTAGTGGAGGTTATTCACAAACCTGGTTCTGTGACATGTATGTCTACTTGCTTGAAAGATTTTGTAAAGGGCCCAGCCTCTGAAAACGAAACGTTTCCGGAGGTTGTAAACTTGTATTGAGCTAACCAGTTACATATTTGGATGCACCATTAACATTCCCTTGCTTGTGTAGAAATTGGAGCTTCAATAAGCAGCCCCGTGAAGACCAAACATCTCTGACAAGGCAACTTTTCTCACTTTTGCTCGTAACAACACAGCAAATCTGATCAAATGTTCGGCTTAATTCATGCATTAATTCTTAACTTTTCCCCCATTAAATCCTTTGTATTATAACCATTCCCTTTATATTTAACTCTGTCATCAACTCATCATTACTTTATAGGCACTGACCTCTCGGCCCCTTAGAAGGGGTGTGTTTTGTTGAGTAGGAATGTTTACTTTAAATTGGTAGCATAGGTTGTGGGAACTGAAAACCTCTTTGACTGTAAATTGATAGTGTAGGACTGAACAAAGAAGACAAATACCTGTCTGGGCCTTATCGTTTCCTCCAAAATATATCACAATGGTCTCTGAGCCCATCTTTTGACTTCGTTAGATGGGCTTAGCCCACCAAACTATCCCAAAACTAGGTAGTAGATTGTTTTGTTCTCAGATTCCTAGTCCACCTTTTCCCCTTATATTAGATTAATGGGTTTCGTGTTTTGTTTTCAATATGTCGTCAGTCTCTTTCAAAAAAATATATATATATGTCGTCACAGTCCAAAAAAACCATTTGGAGTTCTAGTCAAAACCGGAACTTAGATTCAGATAGCTTCGGTGGCAGAATTTTTTAGGATATACTGAACCAGTGAAGTTGGGGCATTGTTGGACATTATGGAATCTTTCCTATCATGTTATATAAATATAGTACACAAGTTTAGCAACTTGTTTTATGTGGATCCTACTAATTCTATTGTTTAAGCAAACCATAAACGTATAAGTTATAGATGATTAAGTTGTTTTCCAACTTCAACTTGGTGGTTTGAGCCATTCACACAAAGACACAACACATTGTTGCTTAAACTTCCTTTGAAGTCCAAAATTTCATTTATACACAGACCTTTCATATCTTAGAATCATAATCTATTCAGTTTGATAGATAATTATCTCATTAATGTCCTTTTCCTCCACATGTGGAGAAAACTATTGCTTCAAGAAACCTTCTTTGCTAAATTAGCAGTTGACGACTTATCCAATCCCAACCACCCGTATTAGGTTCTTGATTTTTTTTTCTTGCTACCAGAAAACACAAAACATGTCAATAAGTAAAGTGGTGATACAAATCATTACTAATTGGTTTATGAACCAGAAGCTTCTATTGGTTCAAAAGGCTCTGGATCAAACTTGCTGAATTGGGAAGCTCCCATGAACAAGATTAGTTCGGGGGTTACTTCTTCAACAAGACTCTTTAAAAAATAAATATTAGAGTTGGACAGATGAATTTATTTGAACCATAAATGATTCTGAATGCTATTTGTTATGTAGATGTCGGCATGCAAGTTCTAGCTCGTCTTATGAGGTGGATATTTATATAGTTGATCTTTTTAATATAGCAGTTTTAGCTTTTTATTAATGGCTAATACCTACCAGGGTTTTATGGTCATTAGCTTCAAAAATATCTAATCAAATAAGATCCTAAGTCCGGGCTTGCTTTTAGTAGCTAGATATCAATTAAACATGATCCCGTGAGCACAAGAAAAATCTAATAGGTTCCATTTGTTAGGTGCAGGTTTGTGCCTGTCAATGTCTTAGTAAATTATAATATGCCAAATGAAATTAGATTAGCCCTTAGAAATCATGAAAGCGACCTAGAAAAAAAGTGTCTGCTTTTTGGTAATTCTGCAGTCATTGTGAGCCATTACTTGGGTATATCCATTGTGGGAGATAAGCAGCCCCAGAATAAATAATATTCACATTCCATTGCCAATTAGTGGTGAAAAATTTGTATTAAACCAACATCTTTTACTGTTTTGGGATAGGTTACAAAATTATAGTTGATACGATTTTATAGGATTGATTATTCCATCATGGTCCATTTTAGCATATAGAATTTCAATGCTCTCGTCAATGAGAAAGGCATATTGTTTTTGGTCCATTTCAGGCCACAAAGTAATTAGAGAGCATAATAATAATAATATGATTCCTCTATATAGAACATAGAAGTAGAACCCACTAAAAATTATTTAAGCTCTGACTTTAATGATGCTGCATCTAAACCTCTATCTTGTTTTCAGAGACAACCAGAACAGAGAATTCAGTAGAGTTTGATGTTTTTTGTCACTAATATGCAGATGGGGCAGCCAAGCATGTGAAATTATTCAGCTCTGTTGACCCAAACTTGGTGTGGGTTCCCACTGGAAATTACCATGGTGTGTTCTTGAATTATATTACCAGTATAGGATTGTGTGAGCATTGAAGTTTGGTAGCACCAAGGTTGGTCTAATTGAAGCATGGCTACAATATAAAGTACACAGACTATTAAATGGACATCCTTACATGGGTTCATTATAGAATATTAAATTACACAACAACGACCGAGTTTGTTTTGTTTAACTAGTCAAACACTTGAATTTAAACTCGGGTTCAAGTTTCAGCAACAGACTTCAATCCTATTCCTTTGGCCATCTCTTCGTTTCTCTATTCTGTCCATGTTAGGTCCCTCTTAAGGTGATGGTTAGAAAAATTTGGAGCTCTGTCCTTCATAGGAGAGTCATGTTTGATACATTAATCTTAAAAAGTTTTATTTTTTATTTTTTAAATGTTTGGTGCTCTTTTGCTTTTTTTGGTACACTTGATTTTGTCTATCAACAAATTTTACACAATAATGAATTTCTTTAGTGAAGAAACTCATTGGTTGGGCACAAATTGCAAGATCTGTTGGTTACTGAAGACATTTTATTGAAACTTTAACCTTGGTTCTTATTGCTTACATTCATTGCATCGATCTGATTCCATTTATCACATGCAATGCTCTAAACTAAATGGACATGATCTATATATATATATATATATATATTGATGTGAATCATATGACACATGATACTGACAATGTACTGTGCTACTATATAATCAATCTTTAAATCTGGTTTTTCCCCATGTATTTTTAGGCTGTACAATTTACCAGACTCACCTTTTGTTTTCGGTCAAGGGGTCACTGGTAATAAATAATAATTCAGCCTGAGATGTTTTAGACATGTGTTGTGATTTTGCAGAGCTGATCATGACACATGCACAAGAATTTGTCTCGTGACGGTAATAATAAGGTACACAAATTTTTATTACTGCAGCTTTGTTAAGAATGTTCTGTCCAGGATTGATCGATCCCATTTATTGCAAAAGCACCATTACCTCTTCTCTCTCTTTTGTGTTTTTGAACTGAAAAAAACTGCATTTTGCTGCTTCTTTTTGCAATTTAAAGATCTGCACACATTTCTTGGCTCGCAGACTTTTTGCAGCTTATGTTTCTGTCTTGTTTTTACTACTTTTTCTTCACCACATGTTCTTTATACAATTAATTCGTTCACATTTTCATGCACATTATGGCATCTGTAAGCTATACATTTTGCTTTTTGGAAACTGCAACAGCTTGATTATCCGTTTTTAATAAGTATGCTTTGGAGTGACGTCAAAAATTGTATTCAAACTATCCCTTTTACGTGAAAATACTGCTATTTTTTTCATCTTTTAGATTTAGTACCATCTATCTAGGATATACCGTATCTTGTCCTAACTAGTAAATTTATAAATAACATTTTAGACATTAAATTTGAATAGCATATATTTTAAAATCATGCCACTGTATGGTGATATTTTTGTTGTTGTTGATATTAGTACAAGAGATAATTGAAAAAAAAAAGTGTCTTTGACGTTTTATGGTTAAATTGTTGCAACTCGAAATATTTATGTTACAACTTGTTATATCATTAGTCATTTGTTTTTATACAAAAACCACTACTTGTACCTATATGTTTTAAACATATTTTGAAAATGTCTAGACTGACCTTGTAAAATACAAAGACACTTTTATATTATTAACTTTTTCGACAAGAAAATACTTTTATGTTTAAGTGTCATAAGGGTTAGTGGTGAAAAATGTCTTTATGTTTTATA
Source organism: Erodium texanum (assembly GCA_036897725.1). NCBI lineage: Eukaryota > Viridiplantae > Streptophyta > Magnoliopsida > Geraniales > Geraniaceae > Erodium > Erodium texanum. Next base: position 6,954 of record JAYMSW010003234.1, on the reverse strand, counting down.
AGGTCAATCTAAACATGTTTAAAATGATTAGGATACATGCTTAGCACACGAGATAAAAGTAAAAGTTTTTGTCAAAATGTGGATTTATAACCACTTAAATATGAATATGCTTTTTTTTTTACCACTATACCTTAGTATAATACAGAACAATATGCCAAGTTAATATTTTATCATATTTTAGCAGATAAAACGAACCAGTTGAATTAATATTGCATCCCGACCCAATGCATACATAGATTTCCGAGAACCAACTCGTTGATTCTGATACAACTGTTTGTGGGTTTGGTACGGGCTCGCAATTTAATGATTCTTGTATGAAATAACCCTGTTTTCTTACCAGTTGCATCATTTAATAATATACTCTCTGGCTTTTCTGTCAAAAAAATTAATAATAATAATAATATACTCTCTGGCTTCGAGATATTACAAAGGCTGCTCAATAAAATGTTTTGTTGTTATATTCAGATAAGAAATACAATATAAAATTCACTTTTTTAAAAGGAGATAAATTTCACTTTTATTTGAACTAAAACTTAGTTTTTCTGTGGGCATTTTCGTAATTATGGCCTATGCTTTCCGGAAAAGCAACACATTTGTGGACTAAATATCGTCAATCTCATAAAACGACGAGGAGACCAAAAGCAATTACGTAAAAAAGAAAGTTCAGATCCATCGGTGGTTTATTATAAATCGGTCTATAAATAATTACTAATAATTAATTCCAAATTATATTGACTTTATTAGTCAATGTTCCATTTGCACACTTGCCGAATCCGACGGCGTGTGTTACCTGTGCGCGATTTTGAACGGTTGGAGATGTATACATACGCGTTACTGACTTGAGTGAAATTGAGCTTTTTACAGGTAGAGATGTAGGGAGACACAAAAGACCCTACCAATGGCTGATCTGTGATCTTTACTGTATACCGAATCAAAGCTGCCCGATAAATATCTGACAAGCTGCCCCAGCTCAGTGCCCCCATCACTGACACGGTCATGCCCTTCGGGTAGCTTCAAATTTCTCTCACTAAACAAGTAAAAAATAGACTGATTCGACTCTGTTTCTCTCTCTAGCCTTGAGCCGGCTACATAAATGTGAACTTTTAACTGCGAGCAATGGAGGCCACCAGCCCACCACCACCTTTGGAGAAGGTGGCGTAGGACGGAGGTGGAGCGGGTTGTCCGAGAGGGAAGGAGTGAATCGGAGGAACCGTAGAGAGGCTGAGATGGGTCAGGGGCTGAGTTGCGGGACGAGCTACGAGCATGGGCTCTTCAGTGCTGTTCAGTACGGGGACGTCGAGACAGTGAAGGCTCTTTTGGAGAGAGATCCGAGTCTCCTGCGCACCAGCACTGTCTATGATCGCCAATCTGCGCTTCATATTGCCGCTGCAAATGGCCAGATCCAGGTGGGTTTTTCGGTTTCGTTTTGATTCGTATTGAAATTGGAGCTCTGGTGTTCGTGTTGTTATCTGGGGTGTGGGATTTTGTTTTCTTGTCTGAATTTAGTGTCTTTTCTTGGATTTTAATGTTTTTGGTTTCTGCTTTTATGTTGAATTTGAATTTGGATTTGGCCATTTGGTGTATTTTTGCAGATTCTATCCATGCTTTTGGAACGATCGGCAAAGCCTGATGTGTTGAATAGAAACAAGCAGGTATCTTTATCTTTGGGTTTTGTGTGAATGTGAAATTGCAGTTGCATGCAAATGCTAGATCTCGTGTTTCTATTTTCATTTGTTTTGAAATTGGCCTTTCTCTCTCTTGTATGGTCCAGACTCCACTAATGTTGGCTGCAATGCACGGGAAGATCTCATGTATGAAAAAGCTGCTTGAAGCTGGAGCAAATGTATGTAGAAAACTTGAAATTGATTGTATATTTCAGCTTCATGTTGTTGTATGAATCACGACTTGAAAATTGATTTGTGTTATCTAGGGCCATTTATCAGATGCTGATGTTTGATTCTCTGAACGGGAGAACCTGCTTGCACTATGCAGCCTACTATGGCCACTCTGATTGCCTTCAGGCCATTCTCTCTGCTGCTCAATCAAGCTCAGTGTCTGCTTCTTGGTATTTCCCTTTCTATCTACACTTATATTTTGATTCATTTACCCCTCCATATATATAACCAGAATTGGATTTCAGGGGTTATGCAAGATTTGTGAATATCAGAGATGGAAGGGGAGCAACACCATTGCACTTAGCAGCTCGTCAAAGACGGCCTGAATGTGTGCATATTCTGTTAAATAATGGTGCTCTTGTTTGTGCTTCAACTGGCAGATATGGGTAAGACTTGTGATAAACTCCTGATTTGTTTTGGTGAAGTGTTGTATTATTTGTTCTTTAATTTGTGTTGAATTGCTTTCTGTAGCTGTCCTGGGAGCACTCCTCTTCATTTGGCTGCCAGAGGAGGATCTCTTGATTGTATTCGTGAACTGCTAGCATGGGGTGCTGATCGTCTCCAAAGAGATGCATCTGGGTATATTTCTATTCTATGGCACACATTTTTTTATCATATAGGCTGAGTGCATGCTCTGTTTCTGTTGAAATATGCTTTATTGTGTTCTATATGTTATCATTACTTCAGAAGCATATCTAATATTATAGGACAGCTGGAATCATTAGTATTTATTTGTGGCTTATGTGTTCTGAATCAAGGAATGTTTTAACTGATTCTATGCCACTAGTTACGGATTATAGATTCATACAATTTAATAACCATGCTGTATGATTCATTGTGTGGCATTATTGAACTTATCTTTTGGTGTATGTGCAGGAAAATTCCATATGTGGTTGCTTTAAAAAATAAACAGGGAGCCTGTGCAGCCTTATTGAATCCTTCATCAGCAGAACCACTTGTGTGGCCATCACCTTTGAAGTTCATTAGTGAGCTTAACGAGGATGCAAAAGCTCTATTAGAACAGGCCTTAATGGAAGCAAACAGAGAGAGGGAGAAGACCATATTGAAAGGAACTGCTTATTCTCTTCCATCTCCTTCTCACTCTGATGCTGGAGCTGACGATAATATTTCTGAGGTAATTCTTCAATCTTTGTTTCACACTATTATGTTGATCATAATCTAAATAAAATTCAAAATTTACATGCCAGCTAATATCAAAACTTGTGATATGTTGTTTAGTGCAATTTGCCTCCCTTGACTTTATCGTCCCAATTCACGTTTCTCCTTTTCTCTTTCGGGCAAGTTATTGAATTTGCACTTTAGTCCCCATTATGCATTATTGCATGAAATGGTTAATCTGAACTCCTATTTAGATCAATGTGAATTGTGAAGTGGAGAAAAGTTCTACATTTTGTATCTTCACATCATAGGGAAATGGGAATAGAGCCAAATATCTTTTACAGCCATTGTCCCACTCATTCTTCTTTTAGCAACATACTTTATTGAGACACAATCTTTCTTGCTAACTCTATAAAGTAAAGATTTTTGAAAACTTGTTTTAAAGAATGTGACCTACCCTTGCAGGCCAGCGACACAGAACTATGCTGCATATGCTTTGAGCAGGTGTGCACCATTGAAGTCCAAGACTGTGGTCACCAGATGTGTGCACATTGCACACTAGCTCTGTGCTGCCACAACAAGCCCAACCCTACGACCGCTTGCCTCACACCTCCTGTGTGCCCATTTTGCCGAAGCACCATTGCCCGATTAGCCATTGCTAAGATCAAGAACTTTGATGACATGGATCAGGACTTTGGAGACATGAGCTCTCCAAGGTTGAGAAAGTCAAGGAAGTCTCGCAACCTCAGCGAGGGAAGCAGCAGCTTCAAGGGCTTATCGGGAATGAGCCCGTTCGGAAAGATGGGTGGTCGAGGCTCCGGGAGGGTTATTGTTGATGATGAATGTGTTGCCAAACTAGATACGATCTAATGAAAATAGAGTTAATGGGAAGGAGAACTTTGGACTTAGTCGGTGCAGGTCTCATTTAGTAAATATGGATAGAAGTGAAGCCCTTCCCCGCAAATATAAAGTAAGCCAAGGAAATGAAGTGATTTGCAGATTTGGGGTGGTAATTGGTAATAAGTGAATGTGGTCATATTTGTAATATTTCGTTTACTTGAGATTGAAGGAGCATTTGTATGTCGTTTTGAGAGCGCCCATATGTAGTTACCGGTCACCTACCTACCTATAAATTCTTCTTTTATTTGTTGAGAAGTAAATATATTCCTTTTGATTTAGTAAATATAATTTTATCTGCTTTTTGTGACGGATGGATTCAAAATAGAAGAAATATTTTAAAATATTTCAATATACAATATACAAAAAAAAAAAAAAAACGGGAGGAAAAAAAAAAAAAAAAAAGAAGCCTGCTGCGTTGTTGGTTGTCATGGGAATTCACACCTAATTGGTTTTCTTATTATTTTTCAGAGAAGAATTGTGACACTTGTCATTGAAAGGGAGGAACTGAGTTGGATAAATACGGGGTGGGGCCAGGATAGCGATAGGGTGTGGGCTTTGATGTTGACACGTGGATAGTAAATGTAGGAATGGACCTGAAGAAGAAAGCCTTAATCACACCTTGTGTGTGGGCCCATATCTGGTTGGCCTTTTCCTCTTGGATCCGATATAGGGTACCGACATGTTAGTTCTACACTTCTATTTCTACACTTGAATATGATAATGACTATATTGGTCATATATATACACCTTTTATCATTATAATGTACACTACGGTTCAAATTCAATCAGTACATGGGTCCCACACCAAATCCACTGTAGATATTGTGACAATTGTACGGCCTCGATTATCCGGTTGTAGCATTTCTCCGGTGACATTACTCCGTTGTACTTTGCTTGACAAAGAAATATGATAGAGCTCTTGTTCCAATCCTACTATATCTATCGCACTAGCATGGCAGCTCGTCTTTAGGAAACAGTCTTGTTTACATTTCTGTCCAGGCATGGAAAGATGGAGCTATGAATGATATGATGCCTTCAAATATTTGAACAGAAGTACCTATTCATCAATGTGACTTGACTTGTTCAAGTATTAAATTTGTTGCTGGTGATTCCTTTTACCCGTTAAGTTCTCGAAACACAATACCAATTGTACAAGCATGAGGTACATTCCATCCATCAAGTACTGGGACCACTTGAAACATGGTTCAACAAAAATCAGTAACAACAAATCATATGAAACATTTCAACTAACATTTAAGAGTAATAACAAAGTTGGTAATTTCCAACTAATACTGCAAAACAAGGGCACACACAAAAAAAAATAAAAAAACTGTACACGTTCTTTTGTTTGAGTTCACGGAGAATCCCTACTATCGTTTCTAGGTCAAATTGAAAAAAAAATAGAATAAAAACAAACAAACTCAAGATATTTAACTACAGACAATTTGACATTAAATAATTTTAAGTTTTAAATATGAAATTATATATTTATTTTTTTTGAATGAATACGAAATTATATTAAAACCTACTATATGTCTATATATAGAGGAAACTAATTTCGGTTAGATTTTTTTTTCCCTACTTTGAACAGGTTTAGAGTTCACATATGTTCTATTTAAGCATCTCTTATGTATCATCATTATTTTATAAACATTTCTCGAAGAAAGTAAACTTTATTAGGTGGACATATCTATTAAAACCAATGATCCTAGTTTCGGTGAGACATTATGCCCTGACCAGTGTTATTACTGTGTTAGTCGTGTCAGATTAGAGAACGCGAGCCGGTTAATGGGCTATTTAATTAACAATATTTGGTACAAAAATCACTTCAAAAAAAAATATAATACGATCAAACCCAAAAATTATCAGAATTAACAACTAAGGCTACACCGCTACTTTTAACTCTTGGTGCCATTTTAGTTTTCACCGGTTCGGGTCAAAACCCGATAAAAAAAAATAACCCGTGGAGGAAAACAAGGACACACGGCAACATGCAAAACCCAGAAACGAATCCTTTCTTCCTCCAAAAGTGAAACTGGTCAGATCATCATGGTCCAGACGCAACCATGTTGTTGAGGAGGAAGAGACTCGTACCAGAGAGCCATAATAATTGCAATAAACAACAACAATGTGACAAACAAAGGGTACATGTACAAATACAGTACAATACATCAATTGTATTAATAATTTATCAAAAGAAATTATGAAGTTGAAAACAGAAAGAGACCCACATTCGGGAACATAAATCTGAGGAGGAACGTGACAAGGACTGAAACTTACCGGTTGAGCCATGTGGTGCTGTTGCTGATTGATTATTGATATTACAAAGAGGTCACTTCATGAATGATGGGTCATCTCATTTCATTTGAATCTGCAAAAAATCAACTCAAGTTACAGTTTTTATTGATTGATCGATCACTGGTTCAGGTGCAATATGGTTCAATCTCGATACATTACATCGATGTGTTGTGGAGAATAATGTAGAGAAGAAGGAAAAAAACAAGGAGAAGAGAATGGAAGAGGGTCAAAAAGGTCTTATCGAGTGTCTTTTAATCTTAGGTTTTGACCATAGAGAAGAAACATCATCGTTTTGCATCTATACTTCAGTCATTAAAACTAGGACACGATACAAAAGCAAAAGTCCAAGATGGGTTCAGAAAACTATGTGTATTCGATTTAGTCCTAGAATTGATAAATACTTTTGTTTCAAATAATAAATTTGACTAAATTGAAACATGTAACAATTAACACTGTGAACGGTAAGTGCTTCCGTACCTTGGTTGGTTTTGTAGAAGCCCTTTAAGTGATTGTACGAGCCAGAAAAGCCCACCGAAGTAGTTGATGGGTATATAAATTGGGCTGAGGAATGCGAGATGTTTAATGTTTTATCTTTGACAGGTCTGGCCCATAATTATTCTATCGTATAAATTAATTAGAATTTATTATACTACTGTATTCCATGTGCAGGTTTGCCCGAGTGGTTAAGGGGGAAGACTTAAGATCTTCTGCACTGAAGTGCGCGTGGGTTCGAACCCCACAG
>JAYMSW010003233.1:0-12505 GCA_036897725.1 Erodium texanum | reverse complement strand
TTAGGACTAGGTGGCAAGTCCATGAAAATTTGATGGATTATGAGGGGCATTTGAAATATTTTACATGATGAGGTTAACAGAGTTAATTATTTTTAACGGAAGTCAGGGGTTTTTGTAGGTTTATGAAAGGTAGATGGGTGTTTATGTCACGAAAGGCGACTTTTGGTAAGTTTGTGTAAATGAAAGGTGGACATGGGTATGTAACTGTAGTTACCCGATATTGAACTATTGATCGTATCAAGTAAGACAGTAACATTACAAACTCCAAACTTGATAGGAATAACAATTCTTGCAGACATGCATACTGCTAACAACCAAATCAGACTGGACATCGCACCAGGATACACACATGAGATAACTCAAGACAAATAACTGTAAATAACACAAACAACTCAAATAATAACATTATTGTGCCCATCAGGATTCGATCCGTGGTGACTAAAAAAAATAACTTTCTTAACTACTAAGCTAACATTGATGGGTAACATTGATTTCATTTAATTGTTTAACGAGCCTTTTGATAATAAAGGATGGTAGTTTATATTGAAGTTCATACAAAATTATGGAAATATAAATGTTCTTCTTGTTCCATCTTGTTGCAACTCTTTTTCTTATTCTTAAGAATTTGTTACTCTTACCGGGACGTAGAATCACTTATATCTTAGGGATGTGTCTTAACTCATTTGTGAAATATGGTAACCTGCTTGTGTATGTGTGGGTAGAAGATATGGAGATCCGTCATTCGTCCGACAGGTCTATGGATCTCACCACTCAGATTCCAAGTGGTTTAGGCTAAAATATGTATAACCTTAATTTTGAAACCCGAATTCAAAATACCTCCATTGTATAATAAACTTTAGGACTCAATCTAAAAAATGTGCTTTGTGACCATTAATCGAACTCTGTTCACTCTTAATCTTGATTCTGACATATATTAACATTTTGATTGACATGAGCAGACCCATTGCATAGAAAGCCCAAAGGTCACTATTTACACTATAACAAAATTGTTGGGGTAATTTAAGAGCAAGGTCAATGTTAAGAGGAAAACACGTCGGTCATGTATGAACGAGAAAGAGACAAAACAGGAAAGAGAAGATGAAATAGTTGGCGTAAGGCTCCACCCCTGTTTAATGTTGCACCGACACTTTGAATATCTTTTTCAATTTTGCAAATATTTGAAGTTACGAAGTTTTTTTAAAGATAAGTATCTGGAGAATCTTATTAGTATATGGTAAAAAGCCGTTAACACAAAAGTACCTAAAGCTCTAGTGGATACAAAATTCGACCAGCTAGGCCTTGCTAGACCAATTCACTCATGTGCTAATAAGTACCTACTATAATAGAACGTAGACTCCTAGCCATGAATCTACATAGAGACTCAATTGAAAAACGATTTATGGAACGAAATAACACTATAGATGTGTGCCTGAGAACAGATTAAGCCAAAGAACGCAATAGATGCGTGCCTAAAATCAGCATCAGTTGACATCTTATTGACTAACTAACAAAAAAAAAACAGCATACTAGACCACGGGCCAAAGTATCGCTTCCTCAGGACTGATCTTCACGTCCAGTAAGCCCACAGGAAGAATGGCTTGGGCCAGGACGGCCAGCATGAGTGAGGGGTAAGGGCTTGGATGGCAAACCCGTGCGGATAGGCGAGACCGGGCCAAGGCAGGCCGTGCGTCGGGCAGGGAGGGGCCAGGGTTGCGTGTAGGCAGGATTGGACACAGGTGGGATCTGGGCGCAAAGTTACATAGTTTAAATACTTGAAGTTGAAATTTTACATTGTCTCACCATATTTATCCTAAATATGTTTGATAAGATCGTTGTGTAGTGTTTGGTGAATGATGATATCTTTAATGTGTTGCATTCTTTTATAGAGGCTCTGACTTAGTCTCCCTCCAAATCTCTCTCATTTCCTCTATTGTTGAAGTTATGTGTTAGAATATAAAATCATAATGAGGCCTTCAACTATTAGCTTAAAATTTTAGTTGAGTTGGTTCTCTAATATAGTATCAGAACCTGGTACTTCACGGACACGAATTTAACAGGCTTGTCTGTGAGGGTGCGTGTTAGAATATAAAATCCCCTTCAACTATCAGCTTAAACTTTTAGTTGAGTTGGTTCTTTAATATGGTATCAAAGCCCGATACCTCACGAACTCGGGTCCGCATCCTGCTTTATGCAAAAATACTTATTATTTCTTTATTAATCTCATTTTCCCCTAATGAGCCTCTTATTATGTTTAATCTCTAAAGCCTTTATCTCTCTTCTCTATTGGCTTACGTCTCTTTCTAAATTCCACATCCAAACCCGTTAACGGGCTTCTCCGTGAGGGCGCGTGTGTTAGAATATAAAATCATAATAAAGCCATAGTCATCTCATGAATAAAACACAACACTTTCAATACTCAGTTTTTATATCTTTCCGCGTAAGGTATGAAATTATGGAAGCGACCCTTCATGGGCTATGGGAGGTGGTTCCAATCAAGCCGGTAAGTTGCCTTCATAACCGATTCGAATTTGATAATTATCTCGTTCATCTTCAACTATTATATTGTGCATTGTGATGCAAGCTTCTATGATATTGCAAGTGATTTCTTTAGTCACAAGTTAAGTAATGATTTTGAAAGTACTTGGAGAACTCCTAGCGTTGTTCCACATCCTTCATGCACCCTTATTGTAGTCATGCAAATATTATGTGCTTGTTGTTTTTTTTTTTTATCAGAAAATAAAAAGGAAAATTATGTGCTTGTTGTTCCCAGGGCTTTGTATTGTTTCAACAAACATAACCTAATTTAGATATATCCCACCAACTAAATAGTAACACTAGGTTTACTTCGTACCTCTATTGTGTTACGAATAGGAGGTTGCTCGTCATGAACTATGTCTATGAACAACGATGATTGATTGATGACGTTGTGCCCGTTACACCAAAGAAGGCAGGTCATATTTGTGTATCTTGTGATGCCAAAGCTTCCAGCATGATGGTTGGCCCTTTCTTATCACCTTGGGTATACATGCATTTCCATGCTATTAGACATTTTTTTTCATTTCCAATGCATGCAATAAATACTGTCTAACATCCCAAGGAAGTCCGGAGTCTCATTAGTTGCTAGTAATCGTGTGATATCTGGCTTATCTGTTGTGTTTGACCTTCACAACAGCGATGACTCCTTCGCATAATCCTTGGAGGCAAAGGTAGTTTGTGCTTTTAGCCATTCCCAAATTACTCGTCGAGACTATCGGTTGGGTACTCGGTAGTAAGCATCCATAAGGTTGTTGTACACTTCTGCAACAAGCTGCAAACTGTGAGCACCTATAGTATCGCCCCTCTATTGGAATGGGTTGAAGTCGGCGAGGCCATTCATGATCCTTTACAACACCGATTTTCGCATCCAGAATCGACGCTTGAAAATAAGTTCACCAAACAACGGAGGTGCTACTCGTGGCCTCGTTAATGGTTCCTAAAGAGGAATGCTTGCTTTCTCTTGCCTAAACAATGCACTTTACCAGCTAGCATCCTCTGCATGCTTGTTACTGCTCGAGGGAGTTCATCTACGAACAGGTTGAACATTATTGAGCGAAGGAGATTATTAAACCTGTCATTGGAATCTGAAGACTCTAAATCATTACAATCTAAGATATCGATCGAGGTCTAGGATTAGGGTTGGGTTCGGCTCGATTTTGGATGAGAAGTATGGAAATGTTAAGAGAGAGATGGATGGATAAGAGTGTGAAAGTGAACAAGGGAGAGGTTGAAATTTATAGAGAAAATATGATTTTAGGAAATAATTAAATTTTATAAAAAGATCAAAATCCCAACCGTTGCAGAAAAGAGTCGTTGCTTTTAGGAATATTGCTTTGACGCGGCGCTTTGAGTTAGCTCCAAATATGGAGCCAGAAAATATGTTTGGCCGGCTCCTTCTCCTTGACTCGACGTCTAAAATCGACAAAACACTACGAATGTTTGACCAAAACAGTCGCGTTGACCATGCTCTAAGCAGTGTACACTACAAGTTCATGCTGGACTTTTTGGATTAACTATTTGGTTTCAATATGTCACACTCTTATTCATTTATATCAATTATCAAATACTTCTAATTCATCACTTGAAGATCAAGTTCGAATCGCAGTCATATTATCTCTTACTTTGTAATTTATCTCTCTCGATTTCTATTTGGATTAGCGGCACAAATAGAACTTTCTTATGCACACAATGGAGGTATTGAGTCCAAAATTTCCTTCTTTTTTTATTATTAAGATTTATACCGTTGTCTAACTCAAATTCGTGACTAAATCCTTTATATATAAGAGAGGTTTTGAGTCCAAAATCATTTTTTAGGATATTTATATCCCTATCTTAACTCAAATCCCCAACTATCAGATTTCAAGGCCAAATACTTCAACCCAAACTCTTGATATATTTAAAGGCCAATAAAAAAAACACTCTCCACTCTACACTGATTCTGATATGTTTGTTCGACATTCGGAGTCCTAATTGTTGATGCTACCAAACTGATCCCTAAAAATCCTTATATGATTGAAACGTTCACTAGAGTTTGCAGTGGCATCTGTAAAAGAAAAAGAGTTTACGAGATCAACCATAATTCAAATACTGCATATAAAATATTTGTATAGATTCTTTTGTTATTTGAACCCTAACAAACCCATGTATTTAAGTTGATCTCTAATCAATAAAAGATCATCAAAGACTTTCCAAATATACTTTCAACTTGGTATCGGAGCCTCAACGTCCACGATTCTCCCACTATACGTGTCTCCAAGGACGTGATAGAGATCAACAATAATTCTAATTCTGTAGATAAAATATTTGTATAGATTCTTTTGTTATTTGAATTGTAACAAACCCTTGTATTTAAGTTGATCACTAAGATCATCAAACACTTCCCAAATATACTTTGGCATATGTTGTCCGGACAGGAAGGCTTTGGACTTGGTGAAAAGCTATTATTAACCAATGATATTTCTATTAGGCACAACCCAAAAGATTAGTATTGTAGGTCATGGATGTAGATATATATTAAATCTTTTTTAACCTCATATCTACCCTCAGCATTGCAGAGAGGAAGTGTAAATGGCATTCAACATGGTGCTGAAGTTCTATCGGCAGCAGAAGTTGTTTCCTTATTTGAAACAAAACATGGCTGAGGTAGACCTGCCTAGTGGTCAATATATTTTGGGAAATCCTTGTTAGAGAAACCAAATTTGGTACACTATCAAGTGAAGTTGACAAAGGTCTGCTCCGAAAGGACCCTTTATGAAAAAGCATGCCAGAAAACTAAGTTCAAAATGATCTTATGATCGGTTCAGAAACTAAGATGTGATTTAGAATACTTGAGTTATGTTAATACTTTCAAATTTAGGTAACCCTAAAATTTGGACTTATCTCAAATCCAAGGTATGTCAGAATGTGTTTAATAAATGGTGATAGAATTCACATATTTTATACATGTGATGTTGACCATGTATAAGGCACTTACCCTCCCAAATGGCTCTTCATCATATGCCCACTCTCTCTCACCCACCTTTTCGGTTTTGGTAAGTCATTGTTTAGGGGAGTACGGATTACTCAGTCTCTCTGGGACAACAGAATTCACCCATGTGATCTCATGTATCATGACTGTTCACTAGTCCCATTACGGGGTTTGAGTCCGGGTTTGGATGCTTGAGTTTTCTTCCTTTTTCTTCTCGTTCTATGTATCTCTTAGTTTTTCAACTTTATATCGCTTATTCTTTTTCTGAGGTTGTGACTCCCATCCTAGTATCTAGTCTTTATTTTTAATATATGTTTCTTTCTGATAAAAAAAACATTCAAAACTTATTTCATGTAGTGCATAATATTTTATTGCAATAATAGGTAATAAAGACCAACAACTCATAATTACTCTTTTGCCTAAGTAGAGCTTTTAAGAGTCTTCTTAATTCTCATTACGAAGACTAGTCAAAGGCAATGCTCACAAGTTGGTCTCTAGAAGGCCGAGCTCTCTGCACCATTGGGAATGGAAGCACAAAAGCTCAAGAGTCTCACTGGCCATTATGCATCTCCAAGTGCACCACCTCTCATGGGTTCTTGCACTTTATGCTCATTTTCACTTTGACCATAGCTCCTCAGCTTCTCACTTTCACTCTTCCTTCTGATTACTTGTAGAAACTTATCAGCAACAACACTATGGCAAATTCTAATCCATTCATGTGCTGATGAGACAAACCAAAGTCAGTGGAAGTGGCCACATTTTCATAAAGCATATTCAGCTACTCCACCACTTCTCATTCCACAACTTGCTCATCATATTATTATAATTCATCATTTGAAAAGGAAATTTAGAATCGACAAACAAGCGATAATTCAGGTGGGTCACACGATATCTTACTCTACCACATCGACAAACATGTTATGTGTGATGCCTGATAGAATCGATTGATAGAATGGTTAGATTTTTGCATCAACTACAGCTTAAAGAAGTCAAAGGAGAGAGATTCTAGATGTGAGACTCTGACATCCTTTTCACGTGCTACACGTGGAAAAATAATGATAGATGGGTTATCGTCCAATGGGGATGCAGATTCACGCATAACCACTGAGTTATAATATGACACTAAATTCAAAGTACAGTTTACTTAAAAACTCAAGTTGATAAGTAAAAACACCAAGATATGAGTTATTCTCTATCGAAGATGCAGATGCACGCATAACCCACTAAGTTAAACTTAAAGCTTAACTCATTTAAAAACTCAGGTGTGTGAAAATACCAAGATATGGGTTATTGTCCAATGAGGATGCAGATTCATGCATAATCCACCAAATTAAACTTAAAGCACAACTTATTTAAAAACTCAAGTTGATATACAAAAACTTTAAGATACGAGTAATTATCCTATAAGGATGCATTATAATATCATGTTAAACTTAAAGCACAGTTTACCTAAAAACTGAAGCTGATATATATGTGAAAACACGAAGATATTTATCAAGTGATAACCAAGTCACGCTAACAGTTTCGTTAGCACTTAGATCATATCATTGTGGTGATATACAATTAGGGTACATACATGAAGATCATAATAGAAAACTTCATGAGTTCATTTCCTTGAATTTACCCTCTTTTTATACTAGACATTGCTCTCATCTATACAAACAACCTCTATAAGCCGGTGTCCAATAGTCCGATCCTGTGTTCTCTTTATAAACTTCAGGTGTACAAGAAATAGGAACCAAACATAGTCCTCTACTCCTAAGGTCGTGCCTTGCATAGCCTTTCTCTTTACGGTCCATACCTCCCCATGGATCCTGAAACCATATATCAACACCAAAAACAATCACAAACATAGCTTAAGTTGATTAAATATGGTTGACAAGAACATATATAAGCTCATACTTATACTTACCTTTGGTGAATTAGTCTTCATGTAAGGATTACTCAATAGCTGCAAGAAACTCGATGCGTAAGTATTATAACATTATCGTTAATGTTAGAATATAAAATAATAATCGGGTCTTCAAATATGTTTTAGTTGAGTTGGTTCTCTAATATGATATTAGGGGTTGCTTCCTAACAGACAAGGGTTCGAATCTCACTATCTTCATGTCTCATTTTCACTTGGCTACCTTGAAGTATGATAATGATTAATTAGTTAGAGTTAAGGGTATTTTGGTCATTTATTTTTAAAAACTAACATATTTTGATGGAATATGGCAAAGGTGAAAAAAAAATGATAGTTAAAGGGATCCTAAAAGTAAACTCATACTTTAAGATAGCTAAGTGAAAATAAAACATAATTGAGAATATTCGGACGTAATTAACCCTATTTATTACGTATCTAATTTGTCCCAATAACCCTCTTGAGTTTGTTCTCTAATAATTTACATACATATATATGTTTATAATCTTTTTGCTTGTTCTTTTTTATCGGTACCTGAACTTGTTCTTGGAGGAACTTGATGTATCCGATTGCTTCGTACAGCACAGAAGCTGTATCGGTCTGGGAATGGACACAACATGTTCATCAACAAAACAAAAGGAGAAAGGAAAAAGATGAAGCATAATATATTAGTGGAGGTTCTTGTCCTAACCTTCCCAAATGGGGACACGATTTGTTGTAGGGCCGTGATCCTGTCCGCGAGCTTGACTTTGGGCACCTGCAACTTTTAGGTGAGTAAAAATTACCTTGAACAACTTACTTTCTTTTTGCACTTTTGACTGTATAGGAATCTTGAACCACACCGACTAAAACACGTCGTTGGTATATCTCTTATATCACGCTAAAGATATAATTAAAAGCTCAAACCGTTAAGTATAGATTTGTTGGTTTCTGTGTTAAAATATAAATATATATGTACCTTGGTCGTTGATGAAACTGTTGATGAGATCTCTTGCTTGGGTTTTTTCAAGAATGTTTCCGAATTGTCTTCGGATATTCTTTTTTTCTTCCCTTCGTTCATACCATGTCTTCTTCCTCCATTCATCCTTGTCTGCATGTTCGGATAAAATGAGCAAATTAAATAACACAAACTTTAAGGTCACGATCTAGAGTTAGTTAATCTAATGGTCAAGTATTTGAACTGTAATATTACAGACAAGGTTTGAGTCCCAGTTATAATATTATTACCCACCTTTTATCTCTCATACTTTATAAATAAAACCGACTGCTACCTATGTTTATACACAAAACTATAGATAAAAAAAATGGTCACAAGTTTGAGTAGTGAGAAATAGTCGAATATACTTCCAGGAGAACTAGTTAGTAGAGCTTGCTTCTTATAACTGGTTAGCTTAATAGTTAAGTACTTGAATTCTAATTCTAGAGACCAAGGTTCGAGTCCTAACAACGATATTATTATTCATTGTGCCTATACTTGATACACAAAAGTTTTAAATAGTGAGTAATAGTCGAACATACTTACAGGAGAACTAGTTAGTAGAGCTTGCTTCTTACAATCATCCGACAGATTCGGAGCCCTGGACAAAGTTTTTGGACCGTGAATGTGATCAATCAAGGGCTTGCCAAAACGACCAGTAAAAGATATGACATCAGCAAGACTTCTTGGAGGATAGTACTTGTTGCCATCTCCAACCATCGAGTTGTTGACACCGATTTGGTGTCGCCGGAGCAAAGCTCCGGGCGCCATTTCCCGGCGATCATCTTCCAACTTCAAGTGATCGATACCATAACAGTTCATGTTGCATGGTTGGGGCTCGAAGTGGCGGTCGAGATCTGGGTTCGGGGGAGCTATGGACCAGTTGCTGACGCGGTTGGAGAGCCGCTCCGAGTCCATCAAGCTCTGGCTGTATCCGGTCAAGTACTGCTTCTCCATGTGGCTGAAGGATGGAGTGTTCCTGAGCTCCCAGTTCTCTAGCTGCTTCAGATAGTCGCATGCCGGCGGCTCGAACATGGCCGTCGAGTCCAGCAAGTTCTCTCCACCATTGTTGTGCAGCTCTCCGTTGCTTCCTACACCTCTGCAACATA
This sequence comes from Erodium texanum, assembly GCA_036897725.1. Lineage (NCBI taxonomy): Eukaryota > Viridiplantae > Streptophyta > Magnoliopsida > Geraniales > Geraniaceae > Erodium > Erodium texanum. The sequence goes on along the minus strand of JAYMSW010003233.1, from coordinate 3,011 downwards.
TATGTATATATAGAAACTCATATTGTATATTTATGAACATATATGAAACTTTAGTACTAGAAAGATACCTGTTTGAAGCTCAGGGTTTTAGATTTCAGGGTTTAAGGTGTTAACTTATGATGATAAAAAAAAGAAGAATATATACAACTTAAGTAGTATAATGAAAAAGAACTCACTGGTTTTAGAATTCAGTCTGATCATCAGAAAATACACGACTTGCGTAATATAATGAAAAAGAGCTCACAGGATTTTTAAGATTTAGTATGATGATCAGAACGTGCATAACTTAAGTAGTATAATAAAAAAGAGCTCACGAATTTTAAATTTTTGTGTAATTATCAGAACATACACAACTTAAGTAGTATAGATATGTTTGAAACCACGTAATTTGAACTTTGATCTTCAAAATATATTTATGAATTATACATAAAAGTTTAATACTATATAGATATGTTTGAAGCCACGTAAGTTGAACTCCAATCTTCAAATATATATATGAAAATTTAGTAAAATATACTTATGAAAATATATGAAAGTTTAATACTATAGTGATAGTTTGAAACTATAAGTAACTTGAACTCTGATCATCAAAATCTACACGGTAATTTAAGTAGTATAATGAAAAAGAGCTCACAGCAATACTTGGCTCCAAATATGATTATCCGAAGCGGCTTCTCCCAAGAAATGATCATGATGAGAAGAAGGGTGAGGTGGCTCGGCGACCTGAAGCCTCCGGGAGGACTCAACGGTGAGGCCGGAGTTGGTGAAGGACGGGGAGATGGAGACATCTTCGTCGGAGTTGGAATTAGGGTTTGGTTGGTGCCAAGCAAGGTTAGGGTTTGTCCAAGAAGAAAGGGAGTTGGTTTCATGGCGAAGATCCCACCAGTTTGGTGGAGGAGAGGAGGAGGCAGCAGCTGAGCTCTCAGTGCACTCTTCAGCCATATTTGTTTTTGAGGTTTGAGTGTTTGTGACTTGGAGAGTTTTTGTAGTAGTGGGTTATGAGAATGTTGGGATTTATGAAGTGGATATAGGTGTTTGGGTGGTGGTGATGTAATTGTTATATCAATAATAGGATTTAGGGGAGACAACAAAATATGCAACCCTGGTTTTTCCACTACTAAACTTTGGTGGGTCACTTATATATATAAAGGTTATTTAGTTTTTTAGACACTATTTTATTCATTTTTAATAAAGACATGGGTTATCGAGATTGATCTGATCATTAGATGAGTTATTGATCTCCTTAAATTCAAAAGACCGAATCTTAATAGGTATACTTGTATAAGTGTAAGTATAGTGAAAGATTAAATTAGAGTTAATATAGACTGGATTAAAATTTGTTACTATGTTATTGATAAAAATAGAAGACTAATAAGTGGGATGGTATCATGCCAAAACCAAAGAAATGGTTAGCTATTTATATCATAGAAATATTTATGTTGAAACATGCAATTTAAAAAGTAAAACACTTGTTTTTAAAGGTTGATACGTACAATCTTTTGTTTTTGAATTTTGGGGTTTTCTTGTTTTGTGTTGTGGATTAAAAGCGTAACACTATTGGTTGGCACAAAATGAACACTTGCTTTTGTTATGACATATTTTTTTCTTGAGAAGAGTATAGTTTGATAACCTGAGTGAGGAAAGTATATATTGTTACGATCTTTACTATTGCTCATACATCTTTCTCTTATATTTGAATAAGGGAAAACTCCAAAAACTAATTATCGGCCGTCATTATTTTTCACGACCTAATAACAAACGATCTTTCGTGGTAAAAACTACCTCATGGTGATTAGAAATGTTGCTAATTATCATTTAACCACATGAAAAGACGACCTTATTGCCCTTACACATGAAAAAATATAAATTCATTGAAAAATAAAAAAAAATGAAATTTTTTTTTTATAAATCTAAATATCTTTTTTTAAAAAATTCGTCTTAATTTTTTGATTGGAAATTTTAATTTTTTTTATCAATTTTTAAAGATTTCTAGAATTAAAATATAAAAAAAATTATAAAAAAAGGCTGATGATGTTAGGATGTTCAGAAAATCATCAAGGTTTTTAAATTTTTATTATTATTATTTAATTTGTTATTAGATTTTAATTTATATATCATTGAACTTTATTGCTAAAAAATAAAATTTTCATTCAAAAAATTAAGATGAATTTTTTTATAAAAATATTCCTATTTATAAAATTTTATCACTAATTTTGCTTTTCAAAATATATTTTATTTGTATTTGTTGAATTTCCAATGAATTTATATTTTTTCATGTATAAGGGCAATAAAGTCTTTTCATGTGGTTAAATGATGATTAGCAATATTTCTGATCACCATAAGGTAGTTTTTGCCACAAAAGATCGTTTGTCGTTAGGTTGTGAAAAATGAAGATGATCAATAGTTAATTTCTGGAGTTATCCTTTTGAATAATTAAGGAAAAGAAAGTTATTGTAAAAGATAGAATTTAAATGATTATCTTGCATTAGTTATTTTTATTTTTACATCAAAAGTGGGATATTATAAATCTACAATCAAAATGTGTTGACAAAACGGATCTACGAACAGACCAAAAACAAGTTTCACTTTTATTCGAGTAAGTAGTCAAGTTCATTGGAAACAAAATTAACATTCATGAATGCTAAATATCCTTAACAAGAGTTAAATAAATACCACGACCTTAAATAACACTATTTGATTATTACGGAGTTAAAACAATATTGTCATAGCCATGATATTGTACTCTTTAAGTTACAACATGAAGGAAAGTAGGATCACATTACTCATTTCCGAGCATGCCAATATTTGTTACTCTACAAAAGACTCAAGAATCGAGATAGTAATAAGCCAACGTTGTGATATATGTTGGAAAATGTGAGTACAGTGACAAAAGATTGACTAAGTTAGCGTATGTACACAATGTCAAATTGAGGCTCAATTTCGGATAAGAAAGACTCGTCCTACAACTATGAAAATTTCAGTTTCATGTTGTAGGATATAAGGTCTTTCCA
>JAYMSW010003232.1:0-12508 GCA_036897725.1 Erodium texanum | reverse complement strand
AGAATAGAAGGAGGGTTGGAAAAGGCAATGAAGAAACGAACTTGCAAGAAGTGTGGTGTTAAGGGGAATCATGACAGTAGAAACTGCCCAACAAAGAATGTATCAAATATATGATATTGTTCATTGGCAATTACAGGTTATAAAATGTGTGATAATTGATGTTGAGAAAACATTATAATAGATGTGATAAAATTACTTTGAAATATTGATAAAATCTTTGTTTACTATTAATAACAAACATGTAATTTGAGTACATGCAATCGGCAAAAAAATGCAGAAGTTTGAATCTGATGCACTTAAAAGTTCACAGCTAGGAGCACAAAAATGTGCCTAGAGCACCATTGTGGCCTGTGATTACCCAAATATTTAATTGGAGTTTTCTGGTGCAACAAGAGAAAGGAAGAAATGTGATAATGACAAAGCACAGAGCTCGTAGGAGTGAAGCATGCATGGATACTGAAGAGATTTATCTATACAACACTTCAGATTTACATGGATGTCAGCACCACAATTATAATGATCTTATCGTCATTTACACGTGAGATAAGGAGAGGAGAAGAGATATAGAATGAACAAAGCAGTATCTCAAACACTTATCTTCCATGCATGCTCTTTTGTTATCATCACTGTGTTTTTGTTAATGTCTTCTTCAGTCCCCGTATGATCTTCCAAAACCACATCAAGTTCATTACTGATAGCACTACTGGCACAACCACCACCAAAAACTGCCCAAATGCATGCATTCGCTTAACCTGTTTGCATCAAAAGACAAAGAACACCAATCTTAATACAAGATATTACGTGGATTACCATCCCAGAGAGAGAGAGAGTAATGGTAGGTTACCTGCTCGTAGTGCAGGTAGACGTGGTAAAACATGAATAGGAACAAGATTACTCGAGCAACCTTGACAACATTAAACAGAAAAAACAAATGTCAACTAGGAAGGTCGAAAGCTTTACTCGATACATATTGTTCTTACATACATTACCATCCATACCCGTTAGTATCTACTTGTTTGATTCCAGTGGTACATGATTACATACAAGGGTTTGCTTTCATATAATTGGAAGTAAACATGGTAACTTTGAACTTTGATTAAGTAATTTAAGTTATTTGGTTAGGAAATAGAAGATGGTTGACTTACCAGCCACGCGATAAATATAACAACACCATTTATGACATAGGCCCTAGACCTCTTCATTCCAGCTGTATCAAGGTACCTAAACAAGCAACAGACATGTCAATATGGGAAGAAAAACAAAAAACAGTTCTTTTTTATAAATAAAAAATCATTTCATTTTGCAGGAGTTACCATCTCAAATTTATCCCAGGTGTTGTTGTTTCAGAGATGAGAACCATAAAAGTGTACAGTTGTCCTTCCCCTGTCAGCATGGCATATGCTACTGCTGCTATGGAAATAGCATGATGAAGCACCTGAAATGATTATGTTATATTACCAAAAGAAAGTTGAATTAATTTATAGTGAAAGATCTAATTACTTCCCCTATTGTTGTGCTCAACTCAAGGAAAAAGTACTTACATATTCCTTTCCTCCCAGAGCAGGATAAAACCAAATGATCATACTCATGTCAGCAATGAAGTAACCAAAAGAAACCTGTTAAAAACATGCAGTAAGTATGAACATTTAACAGGCAAAACATAGAACAGATCGGTAGAAAATAGATATGGATCATAAAACACCATGAACACTACTACTTCAACAATGACCGATTTTTGGTGGCGGGAGAAGTGGTTTTGCATGCATTTTCCATTTATACTTGTGTGTTTATTTCAATTTTAAACTTATTGGAAAGGGGAGAAATGGTGATGAAATAAATGGACAAAATAAATTTCCAAAAGCAAAAACTTTACAGAAGTATCCTTGATATTTCCCTAAAAACAGGGTAACATAACTGTGGTAATATCTGAAGCTTGTCTATAGGACAAAGAATAAACTGTTTGCATTATCTTATGAGCCTTTGAAAAAAAGGACCAATAGAACCACAAAAAGAAGAAAAAAGATCTTTACCCCGAGTACAAATGTTGACAGTGAAGACCTTCGAAATGTAACAAGACCAGCAAATCGGGTGTCGGAGTAGAGATCTGAGCAGAACACCAAGTACAGTGACATTACCGTAATGAATATAGCATGAACAGTTGATATGGCCCTGCATAAATGGTCAAAATAGGTATAAAACTTTATGGTAATGAGAAGAAAGTAAGATTTGTATTCAACTGAAGAAATTCAATCACCTATTGCACCACTCAACACGTTGGTATTTTGAGAGGCTGGCATAGCTCTTAAAGTAAATTGCACTGATTGTCTGGGTAATGTCATAGACCTGAAAGGAAGGAAACAGGGGAAAAAAAAGCCATATAAAAATATATGCAAAATACATAAATGGCCTTTAGATAAGGATTATCTAAGACAAACATTTTTTTTATGAAATACAAGACACTCATTGAATGAGAAGAAAGAAATGGTCCTTTCTGGATACTGAAAAAGAAGCACAGAACTGAAAAATACAACAGTGTGCCAAAGTTTTATATTTAATAGTAGAACTATTAGAAAAGAATGCAAGTATACCATTTTGCAAGCAATAATGCCTCCAATTACAGAAGTGTAAGGGATAAAAGAATCAGCTAGCAAATACTGCTTCAGCAGCAACTCAGCTTGGTCTTGGTAAGATTTGATCTCCATAGTTGTGCCTTCAGAAACTAGCAGCATGATTATTGATTTGGAATTTGTTCAACCCAATGTCCTGCTTCTTATGGTGTCTCCTTCTCTGTAATCTTAGGTGAAAAACCAAACAGAGCAAACTCAAGATTAGACGATGAGTATGGAAACAGCTAAAAAAATATTATTGAAAAGAGTGAATATTAAAAGAAAATATTTAGGAAATCATGTTTAAGCATTACAAATAGACATTGGAAGTTAAGAATTGCAGTAGACTAGTTGGATGATAGGGTTTCTAATTGAGTATGAAAATTTTAGTGGAGAGGGCATACCATATGCTGTTATCATAATAAGGTATGGACGACCTAAAAGGTTGATCAAGCATTGTCTATTGCAAGATTGAATCATTGAACTCCAAGTATCAATAATACAGTAAAAATGAAGTAAATTTAGAACCTTAAGACATTTACCAGACTAAAGTAACAGCAAACCAAAGAACTATCCATTGGTGACCACAGTAATCAATAAAAGGCCCGAAAGCATGTATTACGATGTAAGAGCATAGAAAAAAGTTCATTGGTTTGAGTAAGATATAGTATTATCAGTAATGGAATCACTGGACGGCAATGTATAGGGTTCTAAAAACTATTCAATCTCTTAGAAGAGTTTAAATCATCGAATGCCTTCAAACTCACATAATAGAGGATCAAAAGAACAAAAGGCTCATAAAAATGACCACAAAATCCAATCCATCCATCTACCTAAACCTAATGCACTTCTTTCTATGCACAACCCAAAACACATATGGCCAGAACAATGAAAACCTAATGAGCCACCATGGGAAAGCATAGCAATATCCTTTTTTAATTTCTTTTCCTTCTTGGGTATTGCAAATATTACAGAACAACTTCTTTAGCCCAAACAGGTGAAACCCAGAGCTTTCTCTCTTCCCTCTATGCACATAACACCCACACGAAATACCTATAAAAATCAAGCTAAAATTCCAAGAAAACGAAACCCGATTACAGGCCGCAGAAACAGTATCCTATAGTTTTTCCCAGAAGCCAAACAGCCAAGAAAACAGCATAAAACAAAACTCGAAACCAAACCCATAAAAATTAAACCGAAAATGATTGAAACAAAAGAACAATAATGAGGAATAAATACAGGTTATACAAAGAGAGGGTTGTGGGTGGGTCGGTGTGGCGATACCTGAATGAATCGTAAAACCCACCAGGAAATCTGCAGAGACAGCGACAGATTTTGAGCAGCGCGGACGATTGGGGAAGACAAAGAGAGACGGAAATAAGAATAAGAATCAAACGAAACTTGAGAGCCAATGATGATCTGCGCTCAAGCAAGGCAACCACACGTGAACCAAAACTATTTGTTATTAATTTTCAATTTTGCTTTCTACAAAGAGAATAAAACCTTATTATTAATTTATTTGCTAATCAAAGATTTCTGTCCCATTTATCAAAAAAAAAAAGAAAAAGATTTCTGTCCCAGCCATTTATTTTTATATTTTCTCAAATACTGTCCAAGTCAAGGTTTTTCCACTCTTCTTGTTCTGATGCTAATGGTCCAATTATGTAAGTTAGATATTTACTGTTCTTTAAATATAATTATTATAAATTGATATTCGATTATTTATTTCAAATAAAAAATGAACAGTGTGATTGGTTGAAAACACTAGTATACAACTTTACATCCAACAAAACTCCAAAAAAATAATATATGTTTTGTGCGAGCAAAAACAAAAACAAATACGAGAATAAAAATAATATATCTCTATTTACATACGTACATAAACTTTAAACAAATAATTTAACATAATCTTATTTGTACCATTCAAATTTTATTCAATTTAAGATTTTAAATCAGCTGACAAAAGCTAATATTTGCATGTCTCAAGAATGAGTTCAAGTATCAATCACAATACAAGTTCCAACTAAACAAAACTTTTTCTTCACTCTTCTAGAGTTTTTGGGCCGTCGGTGTTGGGGGAGGGAAATGAGAGTTCATCCGAACTAACTCTTTCCCTCTCCAGTTCTCTCCGCCTTGCAGCTATTGGATTCGGTCTTGTTGGGGTTCCTCTGCGCGCCTCCCCTTCAAAGGCCTCCTAACATCTTTCCTGGGTATCAGATGAGGTGTGGAGATTTGTCCGAGGGTAGCGCTTCTTCGGGTCGTGGTTTAGTATGCTGTGTTTTTTCTTTGTTCTATTAGTCAATAAGCACGCATCTATTTGTGTATTTTGGCTCCACAATTATTCTGGTTTTTTTTAGTTAATATGGTGTCAGATTATTCTGGTTTTTGGTGCTAGCTTAGTCTGCAGACTTGATCTGGCTTTGGTGTCAGACTTGTCTGGCTTCGATACGCATCTATTGCGTTTAGGTCATTTCATTTAGGTCTAGTCTGATTGTAAGCGGTACGTGAGTTATGCTCAATGAGAAGCTAACTGTAGGAATTCTATTCCCACCAAGTCTAAGTTTTGTGAGGGTTATTGCTTTATTCGTTTCATCAATTAATATATATGTCTTGCGGTTGATATAAGAAGCTCTGACAAACCGTTTGAATTCTAATAGAATTCGAATTAATGAATGAGTATAAGTTTTGTTGCCCGACAATATGGAGTATTGACCACCCTAACAACTTAAAAGAGGGACAGGCCTTGAAGCAAAAGACGGAAACGAGCGGAATCAATGTATTCCAATTCCTAGTCTTGCACTGACCATCCAATGCGGCAATTTATTTATGAAGAAAAAAAAAAAACCATGTTCAAATGCAAAAGCTTTTTGCACCATAAACCTATCAGTCTACTACACCAAACCTACCATAATTTAGCAACATTGATATTGTTTTGGAAGTAGCTTTTCTTTTTTTAATTACATAAATAGCCAACCAGAGCTGACTTGGCACAGTTCCTTCGACTGCAAGTTTCCTACCCAAGCATCTCATGAGGTGCCATGCCAAAATTGGCAATGCGTCTTTATTGACATGGAAAAATGTCGGAGTCTATTCATTTTTGTAGATATTATCCAAGTTTTGTAAAAGTTTTGTTAAAATGTCGGTAAAGATTAAGATGATAATTGAGTGCACGATATTTTCTCTCTCTAACGTGGCGGTTTAAGAAAATCTTAGCATTACCATAACAAATAAAGGATTTTCAGATATTAACATCTAAGACGATTTTATTGAAAGTTGTTATGTTTATGACCTTCCTATACAAATCAATAAAATCGAAACATTAACGAAAATGTGGAGAGAGATTGAGAAAATTCAAGGGACAGTAAATTCAACACTTTTGGTCAACTCCAAAAGTCAACCCAACAACTCTTTCCATTCTTAACTAACTTTGAGTCCCATGAAATGGAAGTATTGGAACCACAAACCTTAGAAGGCTTTCTTGACCACAACAAGCAACATGTTCTCTTCATTCACTTCATTTCTTCTCTTTCAGAAGAAAATTCATCGCTTTCTCACATCTCCTTAAACAGACACAAAACTCAAGCTAAAATGACTAATTCCACCAAAATTCATTAAAAATAATAATCACAAAACCGAGTTCCATATCAACAAACTCGAGGAAACAATCGAAACAAGTCCTTCCATACACTAAAATGAAAACCCGGAAGTGAACAAATGCATACAAGATTACAGTTACATCTTGTTTCAAATTTGGAGTGCATTAATGCACCCCCAGAAAATTTGAAACTTGGTGACATTTTTATCGAGTCATCTACCAAGAAAATATCGTAGTGTGTATGTTCTCTAACCTTATGCTTTTACATAACAAACAATAAGATCTATGAAACAGATCACTCAAAACTAACTAAACTTATCTGGTTTCATTTGTGGTAATGGAAACATACCCTTCACTTCTTCCTAAGCTTGTGATTTGCACCCTCCTTGGGAGAAGACGAGGAAGAGGATGATGATGTCAGGCCTGACCTGTTATTCTTAGCCATGTCTTTGTAAAACGCCTTCTGAACATCATCTTTGAGTTCCATGAACCGTCTCTTCTTGATTATCTGCTCCTCTGGAGTGCCCTTGTCAAGGAAGAATGCATCGGGCATGTCATCATCTAAGAACCTATCAAGAACCTCTGAGCAATGAGGGAAGTAGCGCCGACCTGTTTCCACTGCAATCAAGAAAATGAAACTAAATGTCAGAGACTAATTAAATTGCATTATAATTAGACTAATCGTCTAAGAAGGTTCATGTTACCTGTTTTATGCAGTGCCTGGAGTCTGGCCTGGAGTCGTTTGGATTGCACAGAGGGTGTTTCATTCAAGTCAACCTCTCTCAAGTTCCCATTAGAGCATTTTGGTGCAGGAACGACTCCATATGCAGAGGTTGAATCTGCATCTGCAATGTCCATAGCTACTCTGGCTTCAGCTGGAAATAACAGCCGTGCAAATGCCACTGGATACATGAAAGTTTGTTTTTTCGTGAGTTTTTCATCAAAGAAGCTAAAGATACGGAATAATAATAGTTTGAAAAGCATTTGAAGGCTAGAGCTTCAATATGATGACTACAAATATTACGGCACATTCAAATGTTACACAATCCATTATCATCAAATATGTCCGCTATCATGAAATTTTTATGACTTAACTTTTCTGATAGGAATATCAAGAGAAGCAAACATATATCTCTAAACTGGCGTAATTGCTTAAAACTCCCCTTTTGAATTGACCACTTATGGAAAACTACCTTTTGACAGAATATGAACTTTAAACTAGCCTTTTGTTTGAAAACAGTCCCGACCCGAACTTCTTGTTTATTTTCATGATTCATTTGAGTCAAGAAACTACCTTCAATATGATGACCACTTGCGGTAGTTTAAAGTTCAAAAGGTAGTTTTTCATAAGTGGGAGATTCAAAAGGGAAGTTTAAAGTTCACATTTTGTCAAAAGATAGTTTTTCATAAGTGCACGATTCAAAAGGGTAGTTTAAAACAATTCCCCCTTCTAAAATCACCTACAAGGGTATGGAAATGTGGCAGAAGCCACTGAAAGTGTCATATCAAAGAACGAATGAAGATGGGTTAATAAGATTAAAGTAAAGATAAAAGCCAATGACCTCTATTTTCTAGGTAGTCAAGCTTCATATGCAAATCATCAGCTGCCACGTGTGACGAGTTTGACATTTTTCCAGTCATGGAAGCCCTTCTCATCTCTCTTTCCAGGACATCAATACATAAACGGTCTTTATTAGATTCTTGTCCCTGCGCTGTGTTCTTATTGTAATCCTTAGGCCTAGTAAGCCTCCTACAAATTGCAACAGCAGTTTGTCCATCCAAAGTAGTTTCTGAAGCACAAGCCCCCTTAGCCAGTAATGCTACAAGCACAGAAGGTTCTTTACGCCTTGCAGCCACATGAAGCACTGTGTGCCCTCGCAAGTTCTTAAGGTTGAGATCAGCCAAACCAAGCCCAAGAACCTCCTTGATGATCTTAGGATCACAATAGGCAGTGGCATAGTGGAGAGCATGGGCATCATCTAAAGTAATCCCAGATTCACTTAAAAGAAGCTTCACCAGCTCAACATCATCAGAATCTAAAGCCTTGTGGATTCTCCTGATTCTTTTTTCATGCATAGGATCCACATCAATTACAATAGAGTCCAACTCTTGATTAGCTTTGAGACGGCGTGATTTGATTTCAGTTGAAACTTCACAAGGGAGCTCTTTCTCTAGAGACACATCATCAAGATCTGACCCTGATACTCTCTCTATGCAGTGAGAGAGAAGCTGGTCCAGTTTGCAGTGGAATGCAGCCACAAGGATTGGGATCACATCCTCCACAAGAGCCTTGTCAACAAAGTTTAAGAGACGGCGCTGCAATATGCGTTGGAAGTATTGAATCAGAATAAATCTCAAAGCTCTAGAATTGAAATAGTTATAACCTCAACTTACCTGAACAAGCATAACCAGCTCCTTCATCTGAAATGTTGCAGATGCATACATCAATTCAACAGCATAATTGATAGCGGGGCGACAAGCATCATGAGCACAGCCTTCATCAACACATGTTGATACATCCTGTGGAGATGTTTGTAGCTTTCCAGTGTATAAATAACTCAAGAACACATTGAAGGCCTCATATCCAACTTTACCATGAGGCAGCAAATCAGACATGAGATACTTGGGTTTATTGCCATCCTTCACAGAACCATCCTTGCCCTTCTTAAATAGCTCATGGAAGAACTGACTCCGAGCTGCCAAAATACACCTATGAACACCTACTGGGATGTCCTCTACAACAATCTCCTCGTCGCAGTAGTTAGACTTATAATCGTCATCAACCAATAATTTCTCAAGACTTGCACTGAGCTTGCTTAAGGTCAGATTTTCAAGATTTGCCCCATGTTCGTACAAATTTTGACTATTGGAACCATTTGACAGATAGGAAGAGGAGGCAAAACTCAAGGAGGATGAAAATTCATTTACATTTTCCATCATGCTAACTGAGCCTAGCAGAGTTGAGCCTATGTAGAAAGATGATTCAGAGCTATCCCTCATAAAGCAGAATCACAAAACCCATTGGTATAGCTCTACAAGATGCTTAAACCCTTGTACCAGAGAGAAACAAGGTACCAAGAATCCAATCTCAATTTCTAAGAGATATGCATCAAACAGAACTTGTTGAAACCCAATAATAAGACAAGAGAATAGCAAAAAGAAGAAGAACAAACTGAACGCCCAATACCAATACCAATACCAAAACCAATTTTATTCAATTAGCCATAAAAGCTAGGTTCTTCTTGACCCAGCAACAAGCGAAAACAGAATCAGAAGATCAAGCTAAAATCCTTAAAAGAGCCTGTAAATCGATCAGATTAAAACATAAAGGAAAGACCTTTTGACTTCACTGGTATGAGAAGGAAGAAGACAGCAGCAGCTTGAAACGAAGCAGCTAAGTTGACTTGAAAATCCTGTGAAGCAGAAAAGAAGAAAAAGGGAAAGAAATGGGTATCGACAGATTCGCAGGACAGAGCTGCCAGACGCAAGATTTTGTGTAGTGTGTGATGAATCTAACGGTCTGGTGGAAAGATGGTACAGTAGAAGCGCAACAAACACGAGACCCAAAGCTTGGTTGACTGACAAAAAAATATTATCATTTTCCAGGAAAATGACATAGGAAAGGAAAATAACAAAAGAGGAGTGTTTAGATAGGCACAGGAAGGCTCTCGGACTAAGCATGGAAGTTTACAGGAAATAATGCGTGCACAAAGCTACAAAGTGACGTCGTTTTGCCATATTTTGTGACAATTCAAGTTGCCATGGCCATCACTGTGAGCATGGGACCACTGAGAAGCTCGGCAATGGCATCATTGTCAAATATCGATGTCGGGCTTTCTGATTAACTTCTAATGTTGGCCTAACTTTAGGTTATAGGTTAATCATTAATCCCAACTTTATTTAGTTTCGGACATTTGATTTTATGAGATAAAATACTTACTTGATCTAGCCCAACAACTATTTTATATAATGAATGGTTTCTATGTTAAAACACACTTATGTTTCTGTACATCTTTTAACTCAATAATTTTCTGTTTTCGGAATTTTTATGGTTTAAAAATTCAATCTTTCACATACATTGTTAATAAAAGGATCAATTGTTTAGTGTAATCTCAAGTAACACAGATCGCCACATACTGATTTAAATTTGTGTATGTGGGCTTACTTAACCCACTAGAGGCACCGAACTTGAATCTCCTTTTCAGAGACACTCCTTATTGCAGATTTTATCTTTTCTATCTCTCCTGTTTTCAAATTTCTTTCCTTTATCGCTATCAATCCAGACTCATCTCCGCCTATTTAACTGTTTTTGTGCCGACAATAGGAAAAAGACGGGGCTTGATTTGTGCGCTCTGGTCCCTTCTCCTTCCTTTTAACTTCACCCGTTGTTGATTATTCATTCCTCAATCGGTTTTTGTGTTGTATTGCTTGTTGCTTGATCCGAATTAGTTTTCCAAGCACAAACCGCTTTCTGGATTTCCCAGATTTCACTAATTTAGTGCCAGATTGACCTCAAATCTGTCTGATTTCGGGCCCTTGTCGATGTTCTTCGTCTGTTGTCATTTATGAACACTATATCTTGCTTTGTGGGGTTTTGGGTCGGGGTTTAATATGAGTTTGTTTTATCCTATATGGACTTTTATCATGTGTTTTTGGGTCCAATTGCACTTTTTCTATGTGCTGATTGCTTGCAATGGAAATGTTCTTCATTTACTGTGTTTTCAGATGTGTGCTTTAGCGGTTGTTGATAAGGAGCTTTGTATATAGAACCCATGATCATTGCTATGGCTTTTTTGATAGATCATTTATTTATTTTTCCTTCGATCATGATCATTTAATGTGATGTGTGGATTCAGTTAGCTGGGATTGAAAGCATAGGTTGTGTGTTCTACTTGATTCCTTGAGCTTCGGAGTAGAGTAGTTTTGGTAGTTCATGCATAAATTTTCATTACTTACCAGGCAAAATGATCTGGGAAGATGAGTTTTTCAAAACATGAACTCAACTCTGTTAAATCTGCCAATGCTGTTATATTTTTGCTTGACAAATAGAAGATTATTATTTCTAAGTTCATAATGTGAGTTTTTTTCTTAAAAGATTAGAAAATAATCAGACACTTGTAAGTCTTTTTTTTATTAGAGTTGTATGGCTGTACAGTTTTAATCACAAGCTAATGGTCTATAATGGCACTCTTATAAATACATCCCTCTAGTCCAACCATGTATCTCGCATATTACAATTCCACTTCTTCTATTCTTATAGCTCTCTGTACTCCTAAAACATTGCATTTAGTTCCAAATGTGTTTATATTGGTCAGCAGGCGTGGTTGTATTTCTAAGTTGTGTAGTGAGGCATTTGAGTGCTTATTGATTCGAATTCCAGTCACCAACTATCCTTTCTATTGACTGTATTGCAGGAAGTTATTTCTTCCAATTCATTCAGAGTCATTTGAATATTGGTTATAAAGCAATTATTTATGGGCTGAGGTGCTCTTTCATGGGAGGTGTAGAGGACGATGAACCAGTCTCAAAACGCATGAAGCTGTCTTCTGAAGAACCAAGAAGCCTTTCCAACGGTTCATCTCTGACCAAGCCATTGTTTGGCTCTTCAAGAAATCTAATGGCTAGGCCCCTACCACCTGGAGGGGACAATTATGTTGTTGGTTCAAAAGGAGTCATAAAAAGAGTTGAATTTGTCCGAATCATTGCCAAGGCATTATATTCTCTTGGTTATAAAAAGGGTTGTACTTATCTAGAGGAAGAGTCATGGATGTCGTTACACTCCTCTTTGATCAGTGATTTCGTGCAGAAAGATGCTTGCTTATTTCATAACTCTCACGATAGGGAAATGTCACTATATACCGATCATCAGTGTGGAAGAGAACAAATTCCCTCTCGAACTTTGCAGGTGAGATATCATCCATCTTATAAGATGTTAGATATCGACAACATGCAAACTTCTTTACATTCATTATGTGCTCCTACAGTAGATTGATGATTGTGTCTTTTGCTACTTATTTCCTTCTGTCAACATGTAGATTAATCTGGATTATTCTTCTCCCTGCATTTTGTCATGTACTCTGTGGTTCTAAATTATTTGGAAGATTTTTTGCCATTCTTATTATTCGTTTGTGTTGAATTCTAAAAATATGATATATTATTGATTGATGATTCTTCTTCTTGTTCAATACAATGAGAGCATCCCTTTATATAGGGATTAACTCTATACTAAATAGGAAATATATTAATACTAAGCAACATAGAAATAGGGAAAGCTAATAGGAAACTAGGAATAGGAAATACTTGTAAC
>JAYMSW010003231.1:0-12513 GCA_036897725.1 Erodium texanum | reverse complement strand
TGATAGGCCCGGGTGGGAACGCCGGCGAGACAGCAGGTCGGGACAGCGAGGTGGGCGCGATGGGGGGCACTGGAGAGTCTGCTTGGAGACCAGGAGCGGGGCTTGGGAGCGAGGCTCCACCGGTGATCACCGGATTGATCGGAAGGAATAGTTTGGACCATATCTTCGGCCGTCTATCAGCGGTGTCTCTGGGCTGGGAAGAAGAGCTGATCCTGGAGATCGGAGATGAAGCGTTGAACGCCGATGATCATCAGGTTGGTTTCTGGCTAATCAGAAAAGTCCTTTCTGCCGGACCCATCAACTTTCGAGCTTTCTCGGAGGTAGTGAAGGAAGCATGGCATGTCCCCGACTTAATGATCAGATTGATGGTTTATGATCTCTTCGGGTTTTTCTTCCCATCAGAGCGACAACGCCAAAGGATATTGGATATGGAATCATGGGCGTTCCATCGATCACTAATTGTTTTACAGGTGCCTGACTCGAAGGTGGATGTGAGGAATATGACTTTTTCCTCTACCCAATTGTGGGTACAGTGCTCAAACCTCCCTTTGAGGGGAATGACCAAGCAGGTCGAGGTAATCATAGGGAACCACATTGGGAGGACGACAAAAGTGGATTGTGACGAGCAATAGAGATGCTGGGGAAGTGTGATGCGAATCTGGATTACCTTAGACATCACTAAACTGATTCTTAGGGGTTACACATTCACCTTAGGGGTGATGGGGGAGCTCTATGGGTACCATGCAAGTATGAGCGTTTACCATTATTCTGCTTTTACTGTGGTATAATTGACCATATAGGCAAGGACTATGGAGTAATCAGGACATGAGAGGAGGGGGTGTTGTACCCACCATCTCTTAGAACAGATCTGCTTAAGAAATTACAAGCCTCCTTCTGGGGGATGTTGGGCAGACATAAATGTTGTGCCTATGTTGGGTAATCGACATATAGTCTCCTTGGAGAAGACTCCGGCATGATAAGAGGTGCAATTAGGAATTAGGGCAGGTGGAGATTAGAGCGGAAGTGAGCCCCCTCTAAGGGAGACGGGACAACCTCTAATGGTTGACGCGAATCGACACCAATGACTACCCCCGCTGGAGTCGAAAAGTGTTGAGACGGGGGACTCACCGTAGGATGAAAGTTTGGGCATGAGAACGGGGTCGGTTGGCAGGACAAGAGAATGCCAATATGGTGGCATTAGGCAAAAGAAAGGTGGGTATCCCTGTGGAACCCATGGAGTTAGGGGCCTCTAGTACAAAGGGAGCATAGATGACAGATATCACCAATGATATGGCGAGGGGTGTTAAACAACCCCACCAAGTGCTCTGAGTTACTAAGGTGAGGAACTGCCGCAGACTGGCCAAACGCAGAGATTCCGTTCCAATTGGGGGGTATTGTATCCTGTTTTTAGGCCAAGATCTTTATTTGATATGTAATTGGGTCTGATGTGAGCTCATATATCTAGTAGTTTTTACTAGGCTGTTTGAGTTCGTTGTCTGTTAAGCCCTAGATGGTCGGTATGTACCACCAGAGCTTATGTACTCCTTTATGACACCGGGTCTATCCTATACACTAATAAGATTTTACAAATACTTATCTTTAAAAAAAACAGTCGATATAACAGTCTTCCAATTATTAGTTGCTCGTTCAAAATGTAATATTAGTATAGTCAATTTGTAAATAACACAAAATGTCCTTAAACAATCAAACTCTAACAATCTCTTGTCTTGATTTATGTGACGGTCACTCTCATTCTCATTGCTTCCAAAAACATCGGGTCTCAACCAATTGACTTTATACACAATCAACCCATCCACTTGCAAATGTTGTCATTGTTCATTTCCATCACACAAAGCATTGGGTCTCCTCGATCGAATATGTTATGACGAAATAGCTTGAAGGATAATAGATATCTAAAATCGGATTTTAATTTCTATTTGTTGTTTCAGGCATGTAACAAACCTTCGATAATAACTCAAAAAAAAAATGATCTTTGCTCAATGGTAATTACATTTTATAATCATCAACATTAACATTTGGTGTAAGCTCTTTTGAAATGTCTTTGTTGATTGCTGGATGTGATAACATTAATCAAGAACTATATTTGATAACAATTTGGTGTAAGAATATGCATGTGATTTATATAACATGTTGTGCAATTTTGTCTAGGAATGACCGCATCAATAAATTATTTAAAAATATATATAATTTTATAAATTCAATAAAGTGTAATAAAAACGTGAGACATTAATCATTTTAGAGTTAAAAATAATAGACCGTTATAGCAAATTTTACAGTCAATTATCTACCGTGATGAAGAAGAATATGTTGTAATTTATTTAACAAAACAAACAATACAAACTTATTGAGAAGTAACTGAATTAATAAATTATGATAAAAATACGTTAACTTTATTATAAGTTTAACAATTTTTTAAGAGACATTAAAAGTTACTAATGACTCGTGAACCTTATGTAAGAGTAATTAACATGATATGATAAAATTTGTTTAATTTTTTGTTTTGCTATGACAAACAATTCCACGTTGTCATCTGATTTTAGCAAAAGCGGGAAGTTTGATAACTAATCGGAATTACAATAAAACAAAAAGTTGCAATATTTATTTATATTTTCAGTATAATATGGGACTTTAGGTTTATAACGTTAACTTGGGTCAGTTTCTCTTCTTCTTCCTCGCCGCCCAAACCATACTCTTCACTCCTCACACCTCACTTTCACTGCTGCTCCGCACAGGTACACTTCTTCTCTATCCTCATCTTGCTTCCTCTCTCTACTCCCATCCGATGCTACGCATGTTCACTCGTTTCCGCGTCGTGGGTCTTTGCAAAATTGAAGCTTTTCTCTCTGTTTTAGCTTCCGTTTTGGTTATTGTTCAAGCTGTGTTGGTTGCATCTAGCTGTAGATTGCTGGAACTTTCTCTGCATTAGCTTAATATTTGGGCGCATGTGTTGTGAATTTGTGAAGGATTGCTTAAAATGTTTGGTTTTTAGTTTCTTGTGAATCTCTGTGATGGATGCTACGTTCGTGTTCTTGTCATTAATGTCCGTCTTCCTCAATGAATTGATTAAAAGACATGTTTTTTGTTTATGTGTCGTTTTGGTAGCTGTATTAGAGATGAAACCCGTGTGTTTGTTTTCTTTGGTTTTGATTAATATTTTGTCTCGAGGCTTTGAATTTGGAAATCTGTGGGGTAGGATTTATTGATGCTTGATGTAAAAAACTGAACTTTGATGTTCGTGTAATGAATACAGTAAGAAGAGCTGTCCACAGGTCTATGAACATATGAATTCATTATTGATACCTGAATTGGCAACCGGGTTTTTTTTTTCCTTCTTGGGCAAAGTTGCATTGTGATGTATCATCTTTAGGAGTTAGTTCTAATGGTTTAATCAATTCTATGGTATAATTCGCATGTCTGGACAAAGTGTAGTATAATATTTGCATTTTATATTCTTCTTTGATACAGGTTAGCTATAATCAAAACATGAACTCATTGTTCTTGCTGCTCATGTTTGTGTTTTGTTCTTATAACTGAATTTTCACTGTGTTCACCAAAGTTATTTTTATTGAGCTTTAATTAGTCTTTTTTTGTTCTATAATTTTGATTCTATGCAGTTTGCTGAGTTCATGATTTGAACATATTGAACACTGAGTCATGGCTCCTACCCAAACATTGGTCGACATTGATACAGACAGGAAACCGAACCTGCTGGAAAATCCTGATGGACAGGTTTTAAGGTGTGTTGAGAACCGCGGGGACACCATGTTTGAAATGGAAGCTAAGGAACCAAAACCACCTGAAGATGTGGATATTGATATTATCAAGTGTACATACATGGGTGATGTCAGATTAGATGATGCCAAAGACCCAGATGCAACTGAGTATTCGAGCTCATTTGGTAATACTGTCTCTGGTAATGAGAACTGTTCTGGGTTTAGTGAAGCTGAAGTAGAGTCACAATTTTATGGTGACAATGATTTGGCCCCATTTGATCCTTTCAGCAGTATCTTTCAGACAAGGTGTGTTTTCTTCCATTTGTTCTTTACAATGAGCTAGTTAATGATCAGTGAACAATATGGTTAAGTCCATTTCAGGGTTTATACCGTTAAAACACAAAAGTTTAGATATCCAAATTTAAAGAGTTGGTATTTGTTGAGAACTTACAACAATATATGCTTTTGTTGAGCCCTTGAGTAAGCCTATCAACGACAATATTGAGAATCATAATCAAGAACCGTATGCATACATGTATAGATGCTGTTTTTCTATAATACAAGACTAACATGTTTCATACTCAAATTTGTGTTATACGATAAATGTCAATGCTTCATTGGCATCATACATGTTGGACCATAATTAACTGTGAGAGGTTCTACATTTTCATAGGAAGAAGAAGCTGACAAGTCACTGGAGGAACTTCATACGCCCTCTAATGTGGCGCTGCAAATGGGCAGAGTTGAGAATTAAAGAAATCGAGTCACACAAATCAAAATATAACAGAGAGCTTGCAGAATATGATAGAAGAAAGAAGTCAGAACTCGATCAGTTTCGGTTAGAAGGTTTTGATTCAAAGTCATTACCATTTTCTAGTCACTATTACCGGAAAAAGGCAATGAAACGGAGAAAAAGGAGAAGAGTTGAAGAGACAACTGATATGTCATCATATGTCTCACAGCATAATCTATTTTCTTATCTAGGTACTTTTTGTTCCTTAACATATGGAAATTATGGTTTTGGTGTCTTTTGGTCCACCCACGTTAAAATGCATGTCTGACATTACCATGTAATTCATTACAGAAAAAAGATCTGATCCAGATTCCACTTCAGCAGCTGATGATTTCGTTAATCCTGGTAAGTGATAATTTGAGCTGCACATTGATTTTGTTCTTATACATTCTACAGCATTTTATTTGAGTATATTCCGAAACTTCATTAGGTAGCTGATTACATGCATATATCTTTTATGGATAGGTTCATTCAGTTGGCCTAAGTACACACCATTCTCTACTACTACATTTTAAAAGTTTTTGACAACCCTATTAAGTTTTGTTAGTCTCATTTTACCTTAATTCCATCAACTGCTGGGTGTGAAATGACGAAAAAACCCTAATGTAAAAAAATTAAAAATAATAGCAAAAAAGAGTTTTTCAACATTTCACACCCAAAAGTTGACAGAATTAGGATAATTGAGACTAAAAAAACTTAAGGGGTTGTCAAAAACTTTTAAAACTTCGGAGTAGTTAGTTGAAAATGGTGCATACTTAAGGGTAACTGAGTGAAATTATCCCTATATTTTATGGCTCTTGTTAAATAGAATTGTGGGTTAAACCGAGTGTGCTCTGCAACCATGGCATATAAGTTTGAATGTGTTGCAGAGTAACTAATTACCTTTCTAAATGTACGAATAAAAGAAGTCTAGTATTTGCTTCTTTGCCATTTTCTGTATAATTACACGTAGTTCTAATTCTAGTGTCCCTACCATTGATGTGTTTTATGATTGAATTTTTTTCTTGACTACACCTCTTATCTCTTTTGCCATGTTGTGCCAGTAAACACAGACCATTATGTCAACGGTCCGGATGAGTTTGAAACCAATAGTGATCAGCCATTGCTTGAGTTCAGAGATGATGATAACTCATTAGAGCAAGTTCTCTGGAAAATTGAAATGGTGCACTCTCGTGTTCACAAGTTGAAGAGTCAGATTGACATGGTAATATCCAAAAATGCAGCTAAGTTTTCTTCCTCGGAGAATTTGAGCCTTCTTGCACCCGGCGATGCTCAGGCCAGTTCTGCTCACAGTCCCACATTCTCTGTTGGCATTGGGGAAGCAATATCAGTTGGAGCTATTTATAGTCCTAATAGACATATATCAGAATATGAAATTGTTGATCTGGTTTTGCCTGAAAGTGGTACATCAAGTTATGGAGAGGCCATTCCTGTTCCTGATATAATTGAAAGCACCGTTGGATTGTTGTCAGCTGCTGATGTCACCTTGCATGAGTCACAGATTGGAGACTCGTGCGAAGATGTAAGTTTCCTGTGCAATATTTTTTTTTATAGGGTTAATTGCAGATAGCTATTACGTACTATAAGACTTTTGCATATTATTATCTCCAACTTTAAAACGTTATTTACAACTACTTAAAAATTGCAGATATCTATTTTTTTGCCAAAAATGACGAAAATGCCCTTGATCCTAATCTTAAAAAAAAAAACAATTTTTTCGCCTTTTTAATAGCTTTATCTTTTAAGGAGTCTTTTTTACATCTACTCAATCGTTTCTATATCTAACCAAAGTGTTTTTGGTAGTTATGAAAGTCCGGACTTCTTACATCGATTAATCTTTTTTTTTCTGTTGACAACATTGATTTCTGCAGATTATGGACAATGTACTGATTCATAACGAGGGAGCTGAAGTAGACATAAAGCCTTTCAAAATAACAAATAATCAGCTCATATTGAAGAGGCACGAGGAATCACAGTTTGGTGAAGCAGAAGAAACAAAACAATCTCTTCTTCCATCAACAGAACCTGAACCCTCAGCAAGAGCTGACTCAAGTCTAAAATCATCTTTAGCCTCGGATTTCCATGTCCCTACAAATAAAAGGAAGCGAGGGGAGCGCAAAGCTGGCTCAGGTGGTTGGAGAAGAAGATCGGGCTCAGGTGAGCCTGATAGCCAGTGAACTCTCGTGTTTCTGTACTTGACAGTTGACACTAGTTTAGGTCATGAGTTGGTAAAAGAGTAATTTTCATGGACCTGTATCTGTAGTTTACAAGGCAATGGATCCATTGCTGGAGTGAGCTTTTGTACAAGGCAACTCTTTTCTTTAGATTGAAGCCAGTTCTGTTTCTGTATCTTTACTGCTGGGGAAATCAAAATCTTTCTGTAAATGGGTTTTGAAATCTAGCAAAAGCAATTCTGACAAAACAGGTAGGGCTGTGTTGTTGCTTTGCTTGCAAAGTTGCATGTCAGAAACGCAGAACATGGAGTTGAAACTTCAATCTGCAAATCAGAGCTCAGAACATGTGTCATGTGGTGCATTGCACAGTCATAATCTCTATTCTTGTTGACCTTAAATTCAGTAAAAGTCACTGGTTGCTTTACTATGTTGTCTTGTTTCTCTTCTGCTTTGCAGATAAGCTCAGTGCATAATTTCTAGTCTCTGCAATGTACAAAAGAAAACTGAAAGATGACTTGAAATGGAAACCCACAAGACTTATTTGACCATTAAAATAAAATAAAGCATTTTGGCTGACAGTGTGACCCTACCACTTCATGTTGCTTCTTAAGCTCCAAATATGTATGATCTACAAGATAATATTCATAAATAGCATTTAAAGTATCTGCTTTATTACATCATAGTAACATTTTTCATCAGAAAAGGAAAGGGATTGTACTGTGAGGACAATGATCCCAAGTTCAGCAATCTCCAATCATAATGTTCTTTCTCAGTCTTCATCTTTAGCAACAGCTTTGAAGGACCATGGATGAAGCATTATGACATCCATTAGCAAATTATTAATAACCAGACTGGATCTCAAGATATGCCCCATGCCTTGGATCATTTCACTAACCTTTCCTTTTCATAACTATTAAATTCAAATTCACTCATACTAAGATATTAACATTTAAAAATCTTAATTAATAGCAATATGAAGCAGACCAGATACAAGAAAGAGATGTCTATTTTGATCCACCATGATTCTTCCAACACAAAGGAAGGGACCAGACATGTCTTTTAAGGAAAAAAACAATGAACCAAAATGTCCAATCACATGCTCAAAATCATCACTGACACATAAAATAGGAGCTAACACATATGATTACCACTAATTACTCTCTACAAAAAGAAAGTAATGGATCTGATCTTGTCAAGGGTTTCTTTAGTTAAGTGCTCACGTGTAAATCTTGATCTCACATTCGATAATTATGAGTTCAGGAAGAGTTGATACACATGACGTACTAGACTTGTTTTCTGGGTCGAGTTGTGTCTGATATGTATATCATTTGTTTTGGCTTGAGGGCTCCTTGTGAACTGAATTAGGGTCACTATAGTAATTGCCACCAAAAGTTAGAACATCTTGGTTCACTTCACTTTGGCTTTATCTCAGTCTCTCTCAGCTGAGCCTTTATAAAATCAACAGGAATAGAGCTCTGCCAAGTGCCAAAGCAAAAGATGAGAAGAGAGATAGCTTTGTAGTAAAATAAAGAAACATATGTTATTTATACATATCCTATGTTGCAAGGAAAGAGAAGCACAGTTGGGCTACTAAAATAACCCAAAGCCATCTTTGAGTCACAGATCATCAGCTTTCAGTTTCCTCTGTTCATGAAAAAACCCAAGAACTCAAATTCAAGGTATGCAATTCAAACTCTCTCTCCATTTCTACTATCTTTTCTTTCCATGATTTGAGTCTAGATCCAGATGGGTTTGTGCTGAAAAGTTTGAAGCACTGCTCTTTGATCAAGTGTTATATAAATGATGATGAATATGATTGCTGAGTGTTTTTGGAGGATAGCATATGTTAAGAAGCCCATATGCCTTTTGGGCTTGGGCCAGGCCAGCTGCCAAGTCAAACTCATCCTAGTGCTTATATTAGTCATGCTCTGATGATCAAGATTCAAGTCACGATATCGATATAACAAGGATTTGTGTTTGCAGGAAGCCTTGGTACAAGAGAGTAATGCAAGTGGACACAATATGGAAAACCATTTCCAAACCAATAGAGATTTTTTCCTCTCCCACCTCAAATAACATGAAAACCATTTCCAAGTCCTCACCCAAACACAATTCAACATTTCCAAGCCAAACACCCAATTCCAAGTCCACAAAAACTAGAGCCTTAACAAGTCCTCCAAATCACAAATCAACCAACAACAACAAGCAGCTAAGAAAGTGCACTTCTCTTAGTGTTGCCACTTCATTCACCAGAGTGTGTCTCTTGGCTCCCATTTCTTCCTACAATGAGGTCTTCCAAGTTGATCACATCCCACCAAGGAGAAGCTACAGCTACCCTACACATTCCTCAAAACCAACACAAGATCATAGGCTATTTCCTAGTACTACTAATGTTGTTGCAGCTGCAAGAATCAGTAGGAAGTTCTTTAGGGGAAAATCGTTGACAAACGATGTGTTGATGAGGAGATTTGTGGTGGAAGAAGAGGCAATGATGCAGGTTAGGAGGAGGAATCAAATGGAAGTTATAAGGAAGAGGACCATGTTGAGGAGGAACAAGCTTGGGCCTAGTCCTCTAAGCAGGATGGTTATGGCTTAGGAGGCACATAACTCAGAGGACGGAGATGACAAACAAGTCAGACGTGCTATGTACAAATAGAACTCTCACACTATGCTAAAATCTGACTTGGGATGTTTATCAACTGATATATAGATTCACGTTTTTTAGACGTGACTCTAACGTTACTATCCATGAATACATAATATTGTTTGGGAAGTAGGAAAAAAAAAGGTTTATAGTTTATTTCTATTCATGATCAAACTATGCAAATTTTGTTTCATATTTTTATGATCTCAAAGTTGGTCTATTCATGGTTGATTATTCTATTTGATCCGTAGTTTTTGATATATCGTGATGCATTCATGGGCAGTTCTAGGAATATAAATTATGGTATGCCATCAACAATCAGATTATTGGATATTGAATTCTTTTGACGAGTTGGAGGGTTCAGAGCTAAAAAAAAACGTTTTAAAATACAAAAAAAGGTCAAACATGGAGCAAAGTTTTAAATGATTATAACTTTTTCATATGAATTCTGATTTAGGCTCGTAAGATATCAAATCGAAGATAATTGAGAGTTCTACGATATTACGAAACTTTCGAAAACAAGGGTATGTCATGGCATACCATATACCTCTCCTGAATCTACTCATGGATACACTCATATCACAATTTTAAACAGTTGTAATCTTGAAAACGACCAAGAAAGAACTCAACTTAGAATACATAGAAACGAAACTATCATATACCATAATCATGGTTAGGTGGTTTTGTTAGGGTACCAAAATGTTTGAGGTTTTTGGTTAGCAACCATCCATGCTTTAGAAGGATGGGATTGCTTATACGCTACTCTATTTATCTGTAATAATAATAATAATAATAATTTAAGTGCACGTGTATTATATTATTATTATTATTTTGTTTGATGAGGTAAGTGTTATGGTTGTGGGTAGATAATCTGAATCAAGTTTTCTCAAATTAGGTTGTTTTTGTGACTTTCAATATCACCTCAAACACACACCAATGCTTCTTATTCGTTTAGATTAGCTTAGGTGGTCCTTTGTTTTTGGTATCAACCACCTCTTTGTTGGACTATCATTATTTTTTTTTATTGTTTTCATTTCTACTAATGTTTTTGTCCTTTTCTTATGATTATCACAATTTTGATCCAATTTTTTTAAGAAGTATACCTGTCTAAATATTGGATTAAAGATTCAGATACTTTTTTTTAACTAAAGATTCAGATACTTGATCACTTAATCAAATAAACTTTTAATTTTATCCAAATTCATGGTTAGATAATATTTCTTGAATGTGTTATATCCACTATGTATAAATATATTGACTTTAGTTTGTCTGTTTGTAACCTAGTTCTTGTGATAATCTTTGTAATTCGGAATTCCTCATAATTAAGATCATCTGTTCTTATGTTTGTAAGTGTAACCAACATATAGTTGGTAAACTACACAAATTGTGTATGTACTTATATTTTGATAAATATTTATATTTTTCACATCTGTTATACCATTTATTTTTGAGATAACCTCAAAAATACATGGTGTATTTACACATATTTTCATTTTCTAACAGTGATTTTATTTAGCATCAAAAACGTACCCCTATTGATTTTCTTTTATCAAAACCTGTTATTTTTATTAAAATACCAAAAATGCCCCTTCAATATAAAATTTTTAAAAAATGAAAAAAAACCCCCAAAAAATAAAAATCAAGCCATTATATTTATCGAGTCCACTCGGGTCCATCCAAATCGTCGGAAAAATAATTGTGTTCTGTGACATTTTAGTTGGAAATTTGAAATTCAAATAAGGTCACTTTAGTCTTTTTGTACAAAATAACAGGGTTTGATAAAAACAAATCAACAGAAAAGTGATAATACATGATGCATTTTCGATAACATAAATTCGTTGAGAGGTACAATTTTAATGCTAAATGAAATCATTGTTAGAAAATGAAAATCTGTATAAATACACTACATGTTTTTAAGGTTTTCTCTTTATTTTTTTTAATTTTTTTTTTTGTAGCTTTATCACCATAACTTTCATGCAAAAACAACTATTATTAATAAATTTTACCATTATGAGCACTCCCTCCTGAAAATGAGCATTGAATTATAGGGAAGAAGCACATGAAATCTGACAAATACATAGCAGTGTTGGTGAGTTACTGATGCCACAGTAATTAGGGATTACAGAGCTTTGTCATTAAGCAAATAAATTAGACACTAAGCTATATATGCTTTTCAAAATCCTAAGGTATAATTATGTAAAGTAAAAGAACAATGTGTTAGTTAAGAAACATAAATGAGGATAATTTTCACGGTTAGTATAATCACTGAAATGGACTGTTATATCTATGATTACCCAAACCTATTTTTGACTTTTAATTGTCGGCATTTAATTCTAATCACTCAAACCCCTTTAATTATATATCTTTCTATGTCACTTCACTTTTTTCTTTGCTGTTGCTGATTCTTTTATACATATCCATGTTTTTAAATTAAACAAATAAATCATTACTACAGAGTACAAACTACGTAATCATAATAATTAATCAGATAAAATCAAGTTAATATTAAATTAATGAATTATCTATAGTTGTACACGTATATTCACAACTCTATCATTATCTTAAAACTGACCACCTGTCTTAATTTATTTGTCAATATCAATAGGTGTTCTTTTGAAATATAACTTCATTATATAAAAAATAGATAAAATATCCCTGTTAATTAATGCATTGATTTAATTAATTAAGCCGATTTTAAAAGGAAAGGAATCAAATAATGATTGTAGGCCCCATCTTATGCAACCAGTGGCCTTTTAATATTTTCCAGTTCCTTTTCCACAGCAGAGGAGAGGTCATCTGATCCTACGGCTGAGATGGATCACATGTTTTGTGATGTGTGCCCACGCATTGATCAACAGGCCCCACAGTAGCCTTGCTGTGGTCAGGGACAGGGTGGTCCTCCCCTTTCCCTCCTTTTATTTTTGATATGTTTTGCTTCATCTCTTATGCTTTATGACCTCATCATTCACGTATATATATATTTTAGATTTTTATATATAGGATATATTTAGTGAGAACTTTGTCTTTTGATACAAAGGATCTGGTAAAGACATGTATCTCTAAAGATACATCTAATCACATGTGTTCGTACGGGACAGTCGCCCGCCCATAAACATGCACGAACTCCACACGTCGCAAACGCATCGATCAATTGTCCGAATTGTCTGA